>PNEQ01111726.1:0-48480 GCA_003012365.1 Medauroidea extradentata
AGTAATTGTGTGCATAACTAATTGTGTTGTGAGAGTTCTAGTTGATTACTGTTTTGTGTATTTCGTAGCTTTGTGAGCTATTAAATCCAGTACTTAATTTAACTCTTTTATTTGTAATTATAAGACCTCTATCCCAAAGAACTCATGGGAATTGCCCACATATAAAGTTTGTGCTCTCAAACTTGTAACAGTATATTTTTTTATTTTGTGATACTATACTTGCTGCAATTAATAAGCAGTTTTTTTCTAGCTGTACAGGAGATTTTTATAGTTAATATTTAGCGGTGCTGTAAAATAGTTGTGCCGTTTATTGCGTAACATTTAAAAATAAAAAATAGAGCAACCCCAAGTAAACAATTTCAAGTGGTATGTCTATTGCAAATGCAAGCCTTTTTATGGTGTGAGACTCCCCGCGAAACGAGGCTCCACCCCCTCTGTCGTTTCTAGTGCTTATTCCGATTCCAGAATACGATAATGGAGGGGGGAGGGGACAAATATTTGTTAGCCCGGCTCTGATCCAGTGTATCTGCGAACACGGACTTGAGATGCATTCTAGCTGAAACATCTAGACTTCTGGGAGAACATCGTGTTTGTGTCGTTGACAATGGGGCTGCCACCACGTTGCCAACTGTTCCAGCTTCCCGGGAGTAATTTCCCTTCATTCGCCCCACTTCCCCTCCATCACATATAAGTTGTTATGACTCAACTCTGAGTGCAGAGAGCGACGATATGGCCGCGACAGTTATGTTGTTAGACTGTCTGGCGCCGTCCGACTTCCGCTGACGACTGCAAATCCTCCCCCCCCCACCCAGGACACCCCCACACACGAACACACAGGAACACTTTTCAGCACACTTTCGCTTTCCCCCGGGCTTCGATCAGTCAAGGACCAAAGAGTTTGCTGAAATACTTTACTTTGTTTTCGCGTTCTTGGGTCGCGCTGGATTTTGGCAACCCGTCAAGTACTTGCAGATATGGCGAACATTTGTTTGTCGGTTGTTGGCATGTCTGTTTATAACTGTTACTCGGCAAAAACAAGCGAACATTTATTTATCCGATGATACCTCGTGTGTAGTCCAAGAAGATGAATTTGTTAATTGTAATTAACTTTATGCTTCTTTGCTGAAAAGAAAGGGAGGGGATGAGTGATTTATTAATATGATCTGCCTATAAGATATCGGTAGCGAACATAACATTTTGGTTTCTTAGCTTTCAAATAATATTCTTTGAACAAACAGATTGTTCACGAAACTATGTTGCATACTTAGCGAGATGGTTCCTTGTAAAAAAACGAGATAAAGTCATGTAAGAAACTTTTTGAATGCACAAATTTCAAGGAAAAATTATCTATTAAAAATTGTTTTTGAAAAGCATTTTTTAAAATAATACTGAAAGGTTAAATAAAAATTAGTTTTTAGGATAAATTTAATAATATCAATATCAACAAACTGTTAAAAATTGTTTCGATTACCTTTCAGCTTTATTATGTAATGGGGGTCGATGAAGCCTTATTTTTTTTTGCATGTAGTTTTTACCATTACTACGATTTTCTGCTGTTAAATGAGACAGTTCGTAGCAGGAGGCGCCAATGAACAACATAAGTCGCCTTGTAACACGCTCAAATGAACCGTTTTAGAGAAAATTGACGTAACATATGTGTATCCTTACAGGTAGGCAACACGTGATACGTAGAATATTTGAGCAATCCCAGTATCTACTTAAGGAGAAAGGAATTCGTAACCATTTTTTCATAGACTGCAGATCTTATTATTATAAAAAAAGGTTCCCGGAATGTCATTATTTATTTCTCCTTACTTTTGGGTTTTTTTAAATATGTCTGTTGTCATTGGTAATTTGCAATTGTGAATTTCTCCCTTAAGAATTGCGCCAGCCAAAACTTTCATAACATAACTTTACCTCTTCTTTACAAGGAATCATCTCGTAAAATTTTTCACATACTTTCATAACCATCCTGTATGTGTGACAAAGTTAGTTTATCTACTGGCTTGCAGTAAATTAGGTACAGAATACGGAAATGTTAACCAGGACCAAGCTTGCAAGATTACAAAGACCCACTCCCTTGCCTCCTAGTGCAGCCTGTTAGCAGATAATAAACAAGCACTTGAGGCTTGAGTTTTTCCATACTATCTCCATTTTTCTGCTCCAATCTATTAACTTAGTTAACATTTTTAATGATTGTCAATTATCCTAGACATGTTGCATATGGTCGGAACTGTACTAACAGATATCAGTTCACAATTCATTGTCATCTCAGTTGTTAAACTCAATCGTGCACACTCATGTACTTGTACAGTAAAAAATATTGTGTACTTTCACCAGGAAAAATTAGGCTACAACAAGAATGTTGCAAGTCACTGAGTGATCTTTTTTTTAACCCTATGCAAACAAGGGGAATACGTGTTTGTGTACAGTGTTCGATTTAGCCTGTGACATGTATTTCCAGTCTGAATTTTTTAATGTGTTTGTGTTAGTTGGTTTTTGCGGCTTATAGGAACTAATAACGTAGAAATTTTGACTTTGAAGTGACATTATAGGAAAACTGGTTGCGCTTGTGTTTTATCAAGTGATTAAAAGAAAAAATGTCATTTTTGTAGAATAACTCAGTAGCTCTCGAAATATTCTGAATTCCTCAACACGCCCACAGTCTCATTAAGGGAATTCTGACGTTAGACATCGTTTATGAACTACTTCAATAGGCGTGGTAATGTTTTTCCGTGAGGACTCGCTTCCAGAAATAAAGAGGGAACAAACACATTGAATATCAGAGAGTTCGATCTAACTTGTGTTGATAGTTGGTAGGTAGCCTAAAGGTAAATCATAATAGTCAGCACATACTTTACTTCCTAATTACGCACATAAGCTTACTAGCCCGGTACACACATATTCAAATTAATCGGACATGTCGACATCTTTCCATGTTAGATTTAGGCGACAGTATCATTAACGAACAAAAAGAAAGGAAATTATAAATGGAATTGTAGGCGGGTTTGTACAGTTCCATGGAATAGTGTGCAAAAAATTTTGAAATTGTTATACTTGCTGAACTAATACAAACACAACAATAATAAAATAATAATGATCAGCCTCACATAGTTTAAGAAATATTTTAATTTCTTTATTGTTGTTTCAGAAAATATTTATAGGGTTCAAAATTAAATATTGATGGAGTAAAATTTATATATTTAAAAGTAAAGAAATTTCAAAAGCACATAATTTTTATTTAGCGTACTATATAACCTCACAAAACATCGAAGACAGCTCAAACCAATATGGCGGCTGAAGCTAGTATGCTGAAACATCGAACAAGTCAGCAACCTTTATGTATTTGTCCAGGGTAGAGAATCTGTGTACTGTTATGAGAATTCGGACAATGCTATAGATTTGGGACGTCAAAAATTCGGATACAACATAAGTGAGTCCTGAGCTCAGAGAGTTAGAACGTACCTAGTCACGAAAGTAGCAATGTCAAGACAGGCAGCTGTGACCCAGAGGACGTAACTGTCGGGCCGACATCGCCACTTCCCCGTCTGAAGCCCAATAAACCGGAGTGGCTTGCAGTTCGGCAACTGCATCAAAGGCACCTCCAGCGGTTTGTCAAGGCCGGAGCAGGTGGGAGGGGGGGGAGAGTGCGAATCGTAAAAAACATGGGGCAAGAGAGGGGGTAGATTCCCTTCTCGTGGGACGAGCATCGTCCCTAGAACCCTTCAAACACGCGTCCGATCAAATATAATAAACATAAAACACGCTGGACGAGTGAGAGTGGAGTGGAGAGGGGTGAGCCTCGCAGTGATGCCAACCCCCCAGGGCTCGTGTGACGTTAAGGGCGGCGTGGAGGGTGGGAATAAAACGTTTTTATAGTCGCCCGTCGCCCATAAAGGCGCCATCGGGCGGCCGGAAAAATGAATCCAATCCATTCCCGGGTAGAGCGCTACGCGAAAAGGGGGAGGGGGCGGTAAAAGGGCGTAATAGGCCTGGCCAACGTCCGAGACGACGCCAGCAGAGCGCTAGCCCGGGTCTTCCATCTGCAGGTCAGTTGTGATCACGTGGTCGCTTGCTCCATCTCGTGTTCGTCCGTCAAACTCAATCTAACATTTTTGCTGTGTTTTTCCCAGAAACATTCATTGAAACCGAGTTGCCAGATACATTCCTTGTAAATCTACAGTAATTGTTTGTTTCAAAAAATGAGTGTCTCATTTGAGAACAGCGTAAGTCAATTTTTTACCAAAATGAGTTTTGGGTGTCAGTTTTATACATATGTAAATACATGTATTATTAAATTACACTTAATGTCACTTGTAAGTGTAGCAAGGCACTGAACTATGAGTTTCTTTGAAAAACACCATATTTCATTGACTTCCTCTGTACAATTCCATAACTCTCACAACTCATTTTGGAAGAAAACTGGCTTACGTAGTTTCTCAAATTATTTATTCAAGTGCAAAGTGATATGTTCGTAAACATTAAAATGTGTAGTCTGGTGTTTGTACTTCCATTAAATATAAACTAAATTTGAAATATTCATTTGATTCTGTTTATTAAAATGACCTCATAGGTAGGAATATAAAGTTTTTGCGAAAATATTTTATACACAATTTTGTTTCGAAGCCTTACGAGCACACGTGTAGCACTGCCTTGTGGTCAGCGTCTTGGAGTATCTACCCGCATATCACAGACCTGTGTTGCCGCAGTTAACCTTGTTCTTATTGGCTCAGTCAAATGGGAGATGTCTCTCCGGTCACTGCTTATAGGAGCTATACGAAATTATTGTTAAACTAATAATTTTTGCGAATAATTATTTTCAGAAAAAAAATTAAAAACGAGACAAAATTCGAATCTGCGTCGTTGTACTTAATAACCGGGCATCTTACACGTATACCTCTTATAAAACTGTTCATTCTTATTTGTATATAATCAATGTAGTACTCTTCAGTGACTTAACTATCCTTAGGCCTATTTTGTTGTTTGTAATTAACAGGCGTCTACAAGTATTCACTCTCTTCCAGTGGTAAGAGTGTGCACGACCAACAGCTAACGATATACCTTCAATAATAGTATCCGCCGGTCGGAAGGCCAAGCTATGGCATTTATTCTGTCGTAACTCCTCCCGTGTTAAACAAGGAGAACATTATTTTCGCCGAAGACGCTCGAAGCAGGCTTCAAAGGCCCCATCACTAATATCAACGTCACAACACTAAATGTAGCACAATTTATTTCATGTTCATAATATAATTTTCTTTGTTAAATTTAACTATTCGACATACTAAATAAACAATTTGTTAACGGCAGCGATGTCGTTGCAGACGGTTACATAAATCTTAATACGTGGACAGTGGGAAGACACGATAGCCTATGTGAATGTCTTTCGCATAGAGGCGATGAGTATGTATGATCTTTGAAAGATTTTTGCAATGGAGGATGTATGACAGACGAGTATTCATGGATATACGCCATTGCTTGCGTTTTTGGAGGTGTAGACAGATTCGCCAGTTTCTGTTGCTGCTTTTCTTTGCATCTGAGAGACTTCTTCTTGACCATATTTGAGATAGAAAAATAAATGCTATTGAAATCTTTGGAACTGAGAGTGGACTGAATATCAAGCTGGATTTCCGAAATTTCGTTATTAAGCTGTGCTTTTTGACGAAGGTAAAAAACAAATATTTCACATAAAAGACGTTTACTTGCTTTGGACGCAATATGTTGAGCCTGTTTGCTGTTCACAGGGTATTTAATGTGAAGACCTTTCGAGATGATCCCTTTGCTGCGACAACTACAAAGGAAGGTCAAGTTGTTAGAGCACTGAGCTAGAAGAATAATTTTCTTTTCTAGATTTCGTATAGAAATATGCATACCGGATCAATACCGGGAGTTTATATGATCTTTGAAAGATTTTTGCAATGGGGATGTATGACAAGATGAGTATTCATGGATATACGTCATTGCTTGCGTTTTGGAGGTGTAGGCTTGTTTTGATTTTCAATGCATGAAAGATTCGCTAGCTATGGCGTGTATCCATGAATACTCATCTTATCGTTGAGTATGTGTTGAACCAGTAACAGTCGACCTTACAGCCTGGCAATCGTTGTAGTCCAATAACACGCTAAGTACATATGTAACATTGTGTTATTATTGCAAGTGTCAACAGCCAAGGGATTGATCTACAGACGCCAGGATGTATTTTTATACTTTGCCTTCAGGAGACTGGGCGCCATTGCCCCAAATATACCATTTTAAAACATTTTCACTATTTCTTTCTAATGCCGAGAGGAGGGCCGCGGTGACCGAACGGACAGACCATTAGCCTCCCACCAAGGCGATCCGGGTTCGATTCCCGGCGAGTATGGTCCCCGGATTTTCGCGTGTGAGAATCGTGCCGGACGATGTCGTTAGCCGGTGGGTTTTGTTCGGGAATCTCCCGTTTCCCCCGCCCTTTCATTCCGGCACTGCTCCATGTTACCCCTCACCAGCGCTAAAGACCTCGATGTTAAGCGCTGACCAATATTTCTCTCCCACTCTAGTGCCGAGATGTGTTAGAACATATCACTGACCACTAAGGAAATGAAACAAGCTGTTATGAAACTAAAATCAGGTGTCCCCAGTGATACTCGTATCAAGTCAGCGTGCAGTAGATGTGTTGTATGTTAGCCCGAGTGTTCGTGTGTTATTTTGGTGAGAGCTCGTCTAACTGGCTGATGTACGGCTCTTTATAGAGGCCACGCCCACTTCTGTCAGCATAGGTCACGTGTGCCCGCCCTCGTCCAACCCCGCTACTGCCGCTGAGACATCTCATGGTGAAACAAAGGGGCAAGGGAGATTAAGCACACCGCCTATATTGAGCGGTTTCGCATGTTAGGTGCTCAGAAGTGACGGAGCTATAACGGCTGTTTTGAACCGCGTATCAAATGCCACATCGCCTCAAGGAGCCAAACACTGAACTAGTGCGCAATGTTCCCGCCGATCCGTTTATATTATATGACTCTAAGCGGTGTCCGTATAATTTTATTAGTGGAGAGTCTGTAGTAAAGTATAATATACGGTTCAGAATCTCGCGTACATCTGGTTAGTACATTTTCAAGTACGGCAGTCTCAAAATGCAGTTCCATGTTGGAGAGCTTCGAAACATTGTTTTTAATGAGCATGGTGCCTGAACAGTGGCATTCCTACGTTGTCCGAAGTATGTTTTATTTTCGTACATTGGCAATATAGACTTATGTGTAATAGTTTCGTAAATTACGTATTTCCCTGTATATTACAACACATGCGAAGCTCGTGATAGTAGATTAATATGTACGTTAAGATAGGTGTAATAACAATGCGTAGAATGTAATGTCTTTGAATGTTTCATGCAATGGGCCAGAATGACAAGGTGTATTATTGTGGACATACGTCATTGCAATATTATGTCGTCCCAGAAATCTTAGAAAGAGACTAAGAAAGACAAACAACGAAATACGAAAAAAGAGAAAACAAGCCGAGTTGGCTGTAGTCAACACATCCATAAATCAAAACAACAGAACATGAACGATCCCATAAGGAATTAGTCAACAACAAATAAAGGACAAAAATTAATAATAATAAACAACCAAAAATAATTTATTATTAATTTTTGTCCTTTATTTGTTGTTGACTAATTCCTTATGGGATCGTTCATGTTCTGTTGTTTTGGTTTATGGATGTGTTGACTACAGCCAACTCGGCTTGTTTTCTCTTTTTTCGTATTTCGTTGTTTGTCTTTCTTAGTCTCTTTCTAAGATTTCTGGGACGACATAATATTGCAGTGGCGTATGTCCACAATAATACAGCTTGTCGTAGTATGGAGTTGACAGTCGGCAGTCCAGCATTTATAGACGGTTAACTTTATCTTCGATTGCTGGACTGCCTACTGCCGAAAAATTCCAACCAATCGGGCGTTGCTCTCGTAATCATGTGACGTAAACAAATATTGTTTTTCGAAATTTAAGTGCTTCTAAATGCATAGTAAGCAATTTTTATAAATAGCATGTTCAAAACATGGCCGACTAAATATCAGTTGTTTAAAACAATACAATTGCCTCTGGACTGCGCATTGTGAACCAGGTCTCACTTGATGAGTGTATTTGGAGGAAGTATATGCTAGTGGAGTCCAGCCTGCCTGGGAATAATAAACGAGATATCTGCACTTCTCTACTGATGTCTAGAGTGGAGTACCTAATTCGCTGGTTCACTGGCCTCTAGTCTAGCCTCTAAGAATTTATGTGTACTCCAGTAGATAGTTGTGCTCATTGGCTGACAGCTGCTTTATAAGATACGCATTAAGATACTTCTCTTTGCTGGAGGAGGGGTCCGGTGGCCAAATGGTCAGACCATTCGCCTTCCACCAAGGTGATCCGAGTTCGGTTCCCGACAGGGTCGGTCCCCGGATTTCCGCCTGTGGGAATCGTGCCGGACGATGCCGTTGGTCGGCGGGTTTTCTAGGGGAGCTCCCGTTTCCCTCGCCCTTTCATTCCAGCGCTGCTCCACACTCATCTCATGTTACCCCTCACCAGCGCTAAAAACTTCGATGTTGAGCGCTGGCCAAAATATCTCACTTACTTCACTTCTCTTTGCTGTAAGCAATCACCTGGAAGTGACAGAAAATCGAGAGCCAGTTGCGTAAGTGATATCAACTTACAGTTATTTAGATTCTATTTTCGGTTCAAATGAAAATAGACAATTTTTCGAGGCCTTAAAGATGTCGCATCGTCAATTTACAGTCGGATGATGTTTTTCCCCCGCTTCTGAACTCTATACAGGGGTCATATTGGGTATGTTATGGAACAGGAATAGTCGAGAACTTCTTAAGGCAACACTTTGTAAATGTTGTAACGCCTTAATAGGGCGTGGTTTATAATTCAACGCTAAAAGCATTAATCTATAACTGTAGGTTTCTTGAAGCCAATTTGCGAAAATTAAACAGTAGGAATCCTAGACAATAGTTTTAGCCAACGTTTTAAACAAAATTGTTTCCAGTGTTACGAACTTCTGAGGCACAATCTCTGACGCTGGAACCTCGGGAATTTAACTGCGGCGCAAGAGATCACGCGTAACGAATTAGTAGGGCCCGGTAGTTTTCGCGTAAAATTTTTTGCCCCACTTTGTTTCAGTGTCTTACGTGCACACCTGCAGTTCAACTTCATGGCTATTGACAGAGTGTTTTTGTACAGAGTCGTTATTCATTTGACTGTGCCAATCAGTACACGGATAACTGTCACACATCACGTCTGTGATTTACGGGTTTAACCTCCACACGCTGGGTGTTACGGCATCCAATCACTGACCACATAGCAGAGATGCAGGTGCGCACGTAAGGCACTGAAACAAAGTGCTGCAAAATTCTTTTCGCGAAAGTTACCGGGCTCTACGAATTAGTAATTTTGGATCAATATTTACTCGTGAAGTTGGCAAATACCAATATCTAGGATTGTCATTGAATGTTTTATCCATATTGGCTTCGAAAAAAGTGTAGAAATCAATTGATGTTTTCAGCGTTTATTTATCTACCACGGACTCTTAAATGAGAAACGAAGGGGAAAGTTGTGTGGTTGAAGGGTCGCTTCTGTGTAGTTTACAGCAGTCGCTGACTCGTAAGTTATGACTCAGGCTGTGTTAGTTACCCACCGTGTCAGGGCTGCTCTTATGAACGCAATAATTACTGAGTTGTCACTTGAGCTAATTAGCGCTGTGTTCTTAATTAATTCCCTGGGTATCATGCTGCGCCTCGGGCTACGTAGCAGCGCGGCGTCTCGCAATAATTTCATTGCGGCTGACAGATGCAGTAAACTACCTGTTATCCCAGCTGGAGTGGGTTTACACTGACTCGCACACTTACTTTTATCACCTTTTGGTATCGCCTTACTTATCCTTGCAAAGTTATACACACAATCACTAGAAATAATGGTTATAGAAGATGGTTTACCGCGGGAAAACTTGACTGTTGCTAGGTTTCAACATACCTTCAGCATATTGTTTTCGCTTGTATGTGGAGCTGTTACCTTATTTGACTGAACCAATAAGAATCCCGCTATTGTAATATGTTATGCTTGTTATTGGTCTGCAGACAGCTACGTTGTATCAGATGAGTATCAGCCAATCTTACATATTGCAAAAAAAAAAAAACTACAGTGTTTTCAAGTCTATGTAGGAACAAAACATTTTCGCGATATATCATCGTCTCTAATGATGGTATATCGAAAAAATATTTTGTGTCAACATACCCTTGAAAAGGATGTAGTTTCTCGCCACATGTATGATTGGCTCTCAGCTGTCCAACAACAGGTACCAAATATTACAATAGTTAGATTCCTATTGACTCAGTCAAATACGGTATCAGCTCCACGTACAGGGAAAAGCCAGTGAGAATTTGATAAGCTTAATGTTCGTTTAAACTCAGCAAACATTCCAATTATTCTGCGATAAACCATTATCTCTATAGCAATAGGCGTATTTTCGTGGTTGAATCGGTATAAGGCTGGTTACAAGCGTTTGCAGTGGAACATCTGCATTTACAAGCAAGCGCGAAAATGATTAATTGTATTCGAAATTGCCTGAGTCGGGCGCGAATTTCGAAATTCCTCTTTAAATTATTTTTCCATACGCTAATAAGTGAACAGCGCGCTGCAACATGAACAACTTTATATTTATGCACTAAATTACAAATCCAGGTCTGCCTGTGCATTGTACACAAACGGAAATTACCAAAAAACAGTATTTCCCTGTCAACGAACATTGTAACCTACCTCGCTTCTCAGGTAGCCAAAAACTGTAAACGACAGTAAACTATTTGCTGTGCGTTTGCAAACACAACTGCTACCGGATTCGCGAAAATGCTCTTGTCCTGAAACGTGCTACCAATTAAATCGCCAAAATACGCCTGTTATTATCTACAATACTTCATTACAGAGTGATGAAAAAATCTCGCAACACGCTGTTAAAATAGGGACAACTGTTCATTTCGGTTATCGCTACTGTCTTGAATGTTTATATATCAACTTATTCTGTAGAAGTAACAATATGTACTGTAAAAATAAGATGATCTTTTAATCAAGGGCGCCCATAATGGGGGGCACGGTTGGGCTTGAGGGCCCCCCCCCCCTCCCCTAACAGATGTTCCTCAGTGGGTTTCTGTTTTGTTTTTAATAAAACCTTTAGCAAACTATTTGCAGTTTGATAAAGTTTCGTAATCAACGTGGTTTCATGTGTCGAAATGCTGTATGCCAGCAGCTACAATTTCATACACAGACTATATCCGTTCCTGTTGACATAAACGTATATTATGAGCTTGCCACCCTCCCCAACCCCTACAATCTATAAGATGGGCACCCTTGCTTTTAATCCTTCTACAAAATATACTGTTACTTCTACAGAACAAATTGTTGTATGAACACTCCAGATAGTACCAACATACAAACATGACTATTTTCCCTACTTTAAGAAAATTATGGTACATAAAACAGTATTTTTCTTTCAGTGCTGTACCAACTGCGGCCATCTTGTGTGTATGCTACCTTATCCCCGACAGTTGTATATGACTAGCAGAACCCTGCTGGCGTTGTCCTGATAATGTATAATTAAGAACGCCGCCTACCTGCGTGTTAGAGTCTGTGAAGCGACGAAGCTATAAGGGCGACCTTGGAGCGCACATCAAATACCGCATCGCCACAACGAGCCATGCGTGCAAGATACCCGCCGATCTGTTTGTACTTCACGACTTTAAATCGACGACCTTATGATTTTATTGGTGGAAAGTCTGTAGCAGCGTACGTTTATATATCCGAGTTTCACATACGTTTGGTTAGTACATTTTGAAGTACAGCAGTCTGGAGTGGCTGATTTTAGCTATGTTGGAAGTCTTGCAAACAGTGGCTTTTAATGCCATGCTCTTTAGTTTATACTTTTTAGAAACATTAATGTATTACGCCTAAACGAGAGAAAAATTTACACTGTTTCATATAAGTTTGGGTCAATTTGACAGCAACTTATGGGCAATAATTGTCAGTATTTTGTGATTTGTTGCGCATTGCAAGACATTTTTAGCTCTAAAATGAACCAGAGATGTCCATTTCAGCATTTGTACTGCAAATTTCGTCTTGTGTAGTGTTACAAGTTACAAAACATTACAAATTATTTCCATAAGTTGCTGTCAGATTTATCCAAACTTATTTGAAGCGGAGTATTTAAAAAATCTGTCTGGCAGTTTTGTTTAAAACCGTCTTCTCAATGTTGGCTGATTTTTTCAAGGCAGAAAGTAATATGGTTTTGGCTAATTATGTACTTTAATTAATGAAATTCTGGTTAGTTGCATTTTTAGCCGACATCATATGATTTCTTGCTTTAAAAAATTAGCTATCACGATAAAACCCATTCTAAACAAAACTGCCAGAGGGATTTTTGATAGCTGCTCTCGTTTAAGTTTAAAAAATAATTATCGAAAAAAAAAAATAGAAACTAAAAGGCCTTGATGAGCATGGTGTTTTAACAATGACATTCTGAGCTTACCGAAGTATGTTTTCTTTTCGAACGTTGGCACAATAGTCATATGTGGAACAATTTCTTTAAAACAATTGTTAACGAACACACTGCAAATCATTTTAAGCACGTAGTTGGCAGTGCCCGTAAAGATGGATGTTGGTCGAATTGCGAACTTCCCCCTTTCCTTCCCATTTTCCCAATTTCTTAAGTCATAAGTGGAAACTGCATATAGAAATTGATGCACTTCAGTATCTGATGCAGTGGCAAGTTCGCGAGTTAAAAGTTATGTGGATAGCACGAAAACCTTCTCCATGAAAAAAAAATTCATACATGTTTCAAGTTTCATGGTGATCGGTCACATGGTGTAGGAGTTAGACGATCTCGTACATACATACAGATATGCCTATAATAATTTATGAATACGTATGTATGTTCATATATATACACATACTTATTATCACCAGGGGCGGTGTGGCTTTTGAAGGCATTATAGTTGTAATTCCTTGTCCGTATTTGGGAATTCAACTTCGGAAACCACCCCAGTTAGAGGTGGGAATCGGTCGGAGACCAATAGCTGGTATCTGTCATATTCAAGAGTGCGTCTTTAGGACGTGTGTGCTCCGCACAATACTCCACCCGCTACGGTGGGAATATAGCAATTAGAAACCCCAATTCTTATCCTAAACCGTAAGGCCGTCCAAGGATAAGAATGACGCACTCGTGTTTCGATCTTCTTGGATCTCTTCAGGTAAGATCAGGTTTGCAGATTTTAGCAACCACCTTACGACACGGTTTACAGATTTTCGTAAATTTAGAGGTTGGCGTGAATGGTACAAGAAACTTGACACCTTCAACTACATACCGCCAAGGAACACAGTTCAACATAGTTGTTATTATTGTACTGATCTCTTGCTGCGGATACGTATTAACACTTGACCCAGTAGGCAATTACTATTCTGCTTTTTCATAATTGTCATTCTCCCACATAGATTTCTGCACGACATGTCTGCTAAATTGCTCATAATTTACATCAGTAAATGCAAGTTGAAAGTCTAATATATTAGCACACAATTTCCTGAAAATTTCCCGTCTCTACTGTGAGTCTTGTTCAATTTTTTTATTTATTTATTGATTATTTTAACAAGTAATTCTTTAATAATTCATAATGCTGTTTTATCTCATTGTTTCGTTTAGATGAACGATTTGTTGGAAGTAGGAGAGGAGGAGGGATTGTCGTGTTCTTTACGTCCCTCTGCCCTCTGGATCCATAGATTTTGTTGAGCCCACGTCCTGGTTATAAAACAAAGGAGTGGAACTTTCATGGCTTCTACATCCGCTAGGATGTTGTCCTAAATAAAGTATATCTACAGTTCTAGAGCTACTGCAGCCCGCGTGTGGTGCCTCCGTGTACCGCCAAACAAGTTTCACCAACGGTTCTAATTCGTTGAGATGTACAGAAAATATTTATTTAATTTTTAAGAAAACTGTTCTACATGCGCCCGTTCTGCCAATGAACGAAAAGGAAACATTTCGGACAAGTTTCGAATGTTATTGTTAAGACACCATACTAATTAAAAACGCTGCTTCGTAGTCCTCCAACATAGGTAATAATTTTCATTTCAGACTGCCGTATTTCAAATTGTACTAACTGGGTGTATGCGGAACTCAGATAGGAATGTTTAATAAATTTAACTACAGACTTTCCACCAGTAAAGTTATATGGCCACCGCTTAGAGTCCCACTGTAAAAATGGATCGGTGGGAAGCTTGCACGTTAGTTCAGTGCTAGACTCTTTGAGGCGATGCGACATTTGATGTACACTTCACAGTCGCCCTTATAGCTCCGTCACTTCTGAGTCTTTAACACGTAAGTAGATGGGGTTAGATAGGCTTGCTTAGTCAGATGGCCACGTTTGCTCGATGAGCAGGTTATGTCTAAAAGACTGCGAGCAATTCAGGTACACATTACTTATTGTACGTTTAAAAACTCTACTCGGGTTACTATTTGAACGCCTCTAGCTGAATTATCACCTTACCTTTACTAACCTCGTTACTTATTTTATCTCCTTATGCCATTCGATGTTACTGTAGACTCTTAACTGTGGACACAATAGTTTATAATGAAACTAAAAAAAAACCCTCTACTAATAAGGTTAACATCACTCTCCATTTGCGACTTGTTAAATTTTTACCATTAATGGTTCAATTTCATTTTTATACATTTGGCAGGACATAAAATATAACTAATATATTACGGAAAGTAAATTTTAATTTAAAAAGAAAGGTATTTCGGTAATACTACAACCGAAGTGCATATTTAATGTTTTAACCAAGTGTTATTAATGTACCCTTCAGTAGTGTATTGTGTATAAGAATGATAGAGTTTATAAGAATACTGTAGTACTGTCTTGCTGGAGATAGTTTCTGTGTTCAAGACCTAAATATACTGGAGTGGTAAGGTTCCTAAGCGCCTAGGATTTGTTTACTTTGTTGAATGTTTTTTCCTCTTGCATGACTCTTTTTAATGGTAATGTGTTAAAGCAACTAAGAAATTATCGGAAAATAATTTTCGTCTACTATTATTATGAAGTGTGAAATAGTACTTTTTGCTATCCATATTTTATTATCTTTTGTATTTTTGTTCGTTCACCGGCACCAGTTACAGTAGTTATAACTTGACTAGTTCAAACACAATGATTTAAGTCTGTAATTTTATCATGACCGGTTGGATCACAAATATTTAATATTTCCTTGTAGCTGACAAAAATTGTTTAGTTTCTAAATTATAAATGTACTTGTATCGCTATAGTTCTCACAAAAATACCTCAAACTTGAAGAAGGAAAATTGTGATTGACATTATTGCCCGCTAAAGTGATATAACAAGATAAATTGTTTCCGCAACAAATGTCGTCTTTCATTTGTACAGGTCAAAGGACTTGTTATATTAGACTCTGGGTTGCTTCTTAGTAAGGTTCAAATAATACATTTTCTTAATGTTCAGTCTACCTCTAGTTTAGACTCGCTGACGGAAAGGGTTAATTAGGGTCCCCGCAGTTAATTACTCAGTTTAACGAGTAACGCTATTGTTGGTGATTATGTATTGGTGAGTTAACGTGTTAATTTGTGTTCGTGTATTTATATGTATGTGTGTGTGCGCGCGTGACAGTAGGATTTTAGCCAGGAAATTAATCAACTGATAGTTAAGATTCCACTATATCCCTGATGTACAAATTCTTTGTCTTAAAGCCGTAATATTTGTTGTAGAGTATAAACCAAACATGTTTGTTTGAAGAAGCAATTTTATGTATGTGTACTTTAACATGTTTGCACTAAATTTGTTTTATGCACTAAATGCAATTTGTAAACAGAAATGGACAAAAGAGGAATACTAATTTTTTTCTATCACTGCATGTTAGCAAATTGTAGGCATATTCGCCAAGTAATGTAAATTCAGAGCAGATATATTAAAGAACACATACATTAAACTGGTTCTTCAAGCAAACGTGTTTGATTTATGCTCTACAACAAATATTACGGCTTTATGACAAAGAATTTGGACATTAAGGGGTATAATGGAATCTTAAGATAGTTGCCTGAGTTAGCGTATTTTGCGAGTTCAGTGCCTAGAAGTGTGGAAGCTATAAGGATGGCAAAGCAAGTGTATTAAGCCTCACACTAGCCTCTATGTGCAAGTCAATGAACTGACGTGCTGTCTTCTCGCCGACAACTATGAGACATTCACCGGTGTCCTTGATATTTTATGGCGTAATATTAAAGATAAATGTGTTTCTTACACGTGTATGTCTCATAAAATATTCTGCGCCAGTATTTTCGTACCTGCAAAAGATTCGGCAGCAGCGTAAAAATAAACTCTAGAGATACATGGAAGACCTGAAATGTGTCTAAACATGTGTAACATTCTATGAATGCTGTCCGTAAGTAGGCATAACTTAAGCACGCTGAGTAGTTTAACGATACACTTGTAGCGGCTGAAGCTCTGCGCACTACTCGGCGGTTCGGGCAGGCAGCTACCTTAATGTTGTGTCTCGCAAGTCTCTGCCATTTAACTAGTTTTCTGTAATAAATAATTTTCCTTGTAAAAGAAACCCTTTCATGGCGCATGAACAGATGTGTGGCATGTCAAGTTTTTTTTTTATGTGAAGCTACTAAACTTGTAGCCAGCATCACTATTAAAAGAAAAAACACTTTAAACTACTCTTGTGTGTTTTTAAAAAATACGTCACGTGTATTAAAATGCTAACCTAGAACAAGTCAGAAACATAGAAGCATTCATGTAACTTTACACTATGCATTGAATAAATGAAATTAGGATACAAGATCATCATTCAAAATTCAGCATTTTTTATGAAATACAAAAAATATTTTATTTTTTTGTTTTTAGATATTATGTCAAATCATAGTCTACAACACTGTTATACACTGTGAATTTTTTCCGTTTGGTAAGTCAGCTGGTTTTGTGGCGTAGATATAACCGTAAAGTGAGAGATACACAAATTTCCTAAGAGGAAAATTTAATTACAAACTATGTCTAAAATAAGAAAAAAATATCTGACAAAATATATAAAAATAAAAAAAAGACGTCGAAAACTGAGATGAACCGCGGCCTTAACTGCGGTGTTTCACTGATGAACATTTCTGATTCGTCTGTAATTCTCTATATTACTACCCTCCTGTCAAACATGGCGCACGCCGCTAGAACATTTTGCAAAATACAGTGGTACGTAGGATTCTCGCGATTTTCTGCTATCTCTTGTCATCGCCTACAGTTACATAGAAAGCCTACAGCGATAACAATGCGCACAAATTAAGGGTTCTACGCATAAAGGCGTTATTATCATTGACGCGCGCACTAGTCTCGCCCGTATAGCCTAACTTTATAAAGTGCCTACAGCGGATAAATTAACGTGTGTCAAGTGCATGCTGTGGTGACAGCTATTATTTTATTTCGATTTTAAGTAACGCTTACTAATCATATCATTAATTATTAAAATTCCTTTTAGGTAACTCGGGAAAAGATGCGACGCTTAAGGAATTTTAAAACCACAATGTTTGCATGAAGACAAATATTACGATAGGATGCTATTTTCGTTGACATTTTGGGTAGGTTCGTAAATGAGGTAAAAGTTTCTAAAAATAATAATAAAAGTAAATAATTAACAAAACTTAAAAAATTGTACCACTATTACTATTGTAACTTACTGGGTTAGTGAATATATATTTTCGAATATTTCAGCTGTGGGGATTTTGTTGTGTGGACTGATCGCTATAAACGAGTTTGTCATCATGTGTGGCAGTCACTGCTCTAGCGATTTATTCTCTTGTGACACTTTGAACATGTGGAGTGCTTTCCGAGTTGGAGAGAGAGAGAGAGAGAGAGAGAGAGAGCGTTACGCTGTGTATATCTGGTAAATTAAAAACGGGCAAATAAGTGACTTTTAACGACTAAGGTTTTGTTATTACTATTTCATTTTTAACATTTTCATGAAGCAGTTGAAAATGGTACTCGATTTTAATGACATTATTCGGCAGACAATTTTTCCGTGATTTATCTTAATAGGGTAAAAAAACATAGGCTAGGTGTGGGGAGAGGCTCTAAGTAACGAAAAAACAAATGCTGCGTTTTATACTGAGTTATGCGGGTAAAATAGGGCAACCATCTGCTATAATTTTTAATGCTAAAGTGTTCGTAATTAGAACAAACAAGCGTAATAGAATCCACTAGTAACACTCTAGACAGTAAATTGTCAAAGTGGGTTGTGTTCCAGTTGAAAATTTACTGATTTGGTGAGTTGTGCGTTGGTTTCGAAGTTGTTTGTGTTTAGATTTTTTTTTATTTCTTCTACGGAAACATAGAGAAAAAGTAAATTTACTGAAACCTTTATTTATATTTCTGGTTCTATCGTCAAAAAAGAAACATCCCCCTCCCCGTCTTAAATTTATGCTACTTAAATAATGTACAATTTCATTACTTCCATTACGATGGTGCTAACAGAATTAGTTCGTTTAATTTTTTAATTAATAGTGATTTACTTAAATATTATTTTCATGATTATTTAGTAACATTAAGTGTCATATTAAATTTAAATATTGGTTAAGCCACACACTAATACTTATTTTCGTAAGAAAAAATGTGACATATTACTTGTCAGATTGTTCTGGCATTTATAAGCTAAACGATTTTCTTAAACATTTATACAACTCCAGTACTGAATGTATGCCCCAGCATACAAAAAGCTAGTAATACATGGTAAATGATGAATAAAACTTTATAGGTTGCACTGTACATTCATCGATAAAAATACTATGTAATATTTGGTGAGTTGTTACAAATATTTGACTGACCATGCTGTGTCAATGCAAGTGATAACATTTTGAAACAGGAAGCAATAGTGGCAGTAGTATGATTTAGTCGGTGTTGGGACAGTGGAGTCGGTGTGTGGCACAGTGATGCACCAACCGCCACGTTGTGACGTCATGGCCCCTTGCGCCATATTGGATGAACTAGACCTTTAACCGTGACCTTGACCTTGAGTGTCAAATTACCAAAATTTTCCAAAATTTCCAAAATTCCAAAAAATTTCAAAAAATTTCAAAATTGAAAAAAAAATCTGAAAAAAAAAACCGAAAGAATATTACCTCCATCGTGTTTCCGGTCGCCATCTTGTATCCGGACACCATCTTGTATCCGGACGCCATCTTGTATCCGAACGTCATCTTGTTCCGGACGCCATCTTGTTTACGGACGTCATCTTGTTTCTGGATGTCATATATTTTTCGGCCGCCATCTTGGGGTTTCTTCCGAAGCTTCCGAAAATTTTTCGATTTCGCATTCCATTATAACCCTGCCCATATTTAATAAATAACATTTTAATGAAAATATTTATATATTAAAACCTTTAATAAAAAACTATTTAATAAAAAAATTTTATATAAAAATTATACAATTAAATTAACTACTGGCATGTCTTACCCGAGCGAGCTCCATCGACACACTGACTCCCCCACCACTTTTTTTAATGTATATATTAATTCCCTCCTTCCCATCACTCTCACACCCTCCTAACTCCCTTTCCCTTCTCCTTCCACTCCAATTTCCGCCCTTCCCCTCTTCTCTTCGTCATCTCGACCTTCACTCACGATCGTTCCTGTCAGAAAATGTCACCCACTCCCCTACCTTCGGCATTAGGTATGTATAGATACAGATTTCCCTCTACTCGGCTATGTAATATATAATATCTTAATACCAGTATCCTCGCAAGTTTTATTTTTTCTGTCATGACTCTACCTTTCTGCACATTTAATATAATATGTTTGTGCAGAATTTAATTATAATACTTATTGATCAGACAAGGTAAAAATAAAACACACTCATTCTCTAAAAATTGAACTGTATTTCACAATATATTTCATACATACTACTACATACAAAAACACACAGGTTCCTTGCAAATATTATGGCTTACATTTTGTTTTGTGCATTTCAAGGTACTCTTTCCCAGTAAGTCCAGATTTCCGTGGATAATCACCAAAATGCTTGAAACATACTTTACATACATGAACCTTGTTCCCTTCCGAAGTTAGCTGTGACTGTACTAGTCTTGAAAAGTTCCTGATATAACAATAATGTTAAATACACTTCTCCTCATCCTTCAACAACAACAGATCGAAATGTTCTGGCTTTTCTTCTTTTGTCACACGAATTGGCATTACCTTTAGTTCAGTAGTCAGCACATACACATTTACTGAGACACCATTGTTGTTCCATTCAAAAATTTCGATTTGCTGTAGTGGTGTTTGGAACTCGATGCCAGTAAAATAAAATTTCGTCCCCAGCACCGTATATCGTTTGTCTTTTGGCTGCGGGTTCGAATCTTCTACATATTTCATCAATATTGCCCACTTAAAGCATTTTTCATCGCTAAAGTTGTGTGGGTTGATTACAGCACATTTGTTTTTTATAGAGTCAGGTAAGCCTATGAAGGAAGATTTTGTTACCAGAACATTATTATCTGTACACTGACCAATGCAGATCTTTAGGTGCCTATGTAGGCTGTCCGTACGAGAGAATGTCTTTTCACATTTGTTGCACTGAGGTAAAACTCGATATGGATTGAAGAAACAATGTGTTAAATAGAGTCTGGCAACACATTCGTTGGTGAACTGTTTCGAACAAAATACATACCTCACTTCTTGAGGTCGGAGCTTCACACCTTTGCAAGTCTTCTTGTGTCTAAGAAGACCATCAATGCAAACAAACATGTTACCACACCTATCACACTTATTCAATACACGACTTGGATTGTACAAACACTCATTCTCGTGTCGATGGGTATTGTAGAGTTGGCTAAAGTATTTTTCACAGAATCGACACTGATGGCTACGTTGTGAAGGAATAGATGTCTTATTCGACTCAGTAGTGGACTGTAGCGATGAGACTTCTATCTCAGGAGCTGCAGAAGTCATTATTTCATCTGAAGAAGCTGTTTCTGGACAGAGAGATGGCACCACCAGTTCAGGTGTAGGGATCGTTGTAGCCAATGATGATGTGGCTTTCTCCGACCCAGAAGTAGAAGATATCTCTTCAATTGTAGACATGTCGACCCAAGAAGTTGATGACATCTCTCTAATGGTAGTTGTATGGTTCCAAGAAGACGATGGTATCTCTTCAATTATAGATCTCTCGAACCAAGAAGTTGATGGTATTGTACTACCTGAGGATTGCAGAGCAGTGTCCTCGTACATTGCTGTATTCTCCATGTCGAACTCCAAGATAGGCGATGTGTCTCCTTCGATATCCACATGCAAACTAACGAGCCCCCACATGACCGTGCCTATTTATGTAGCTGCCTATAAGTCACATGATTTGTGAACTTTGACTCAAACCAACCATCCAATCAAAAACAAGGAACATTTTTTCACTCCATCCAAACAGAGAGACAATAATCATCACACAATTACACCCAATGTCAAGGTTGGTTACATATAAATGTTTCCAGGAAACACTCACTTTTCCATTTACAGGTTACAACCCCATCTTTACAACTAACCGGTTACAGCCAGTTCATTTATCTTTTAATCTACAAGTCCTAACACGAATTTTAACAAGTTACAACCTGTCCATTTTTCCTTTCAATGTACAAGTCTCAAAACGAATTTTGACAAGTTACAACCCATTAATTTTTCCTTTCAATTTATAAGTCTTAAATCAACTTTGAAGAGCTTACAACCTGATCCAAGGTATTTATACATAAACTCTTAAATTTAACTAAAGAAATTTATAAAAGCTACTACACTACCAGAAATAACACTCTCATACTCTTAAAACACAATTTATTCAACAAAGAAGTTACATGTACATAAAACCACAACTCAGCTAAAAAAAAAAATAATAAGATGATGCAACATTAAATAAAAGGTGTAACATTTCTGATAAAACATGAAGTAATGCTCGTTTTCCTGCAAACGTATTAACATTCACAGACCTAGGAGCATCCTCACAAGAAGGTATGCAAGTCTCTGTTTGATTATCAGTAGCGTTTACATCACACTGCAGACTTGGTTCTTGCTTTACCGAAGGCTCGACTGCATCGGGACTGTTAACAGGACTCTGGACAGGTACCACGTTCACACATGCTGCCGCTCGACATCGTCGGCGTCGATGACATGATGCTTGCGGTTCTGAGCCAGGTTCACAAGCACTCACTTCAGACTGTGTAACACATTCATTCGTAGGCACATTTACAGGTGCACAGCGGCATCGATTGTTCTTTTGGTGTCTGGTGGTCTGACTCGAAGCATCACCACAGGGCTCAGCTACTTGCTTTGGCATCTGCTGCATACAACCTGGTAGCTCACAAGTAGAGAAAGATACTACTTCTTCGATGCTCGCAGGGAGAACAGTTGATGATGCATGTGGAAGACAGCACAGTTTCCAGGAACACAGCACTCTACCTGCTGCTAGGTTGGTTCGTATGATAGAGGAAAATGCAAAAATCTCCAGTGCTGCATGCCACTACCATCGCAGCTCTCTGTGTAGGTGTGTAGGTATCCACCATCCCAGTAGCAATATTCAACACTCGAGTGGCCAGGCTTGACACTGGCATGAACATTCGCAGGGTGAAAAGCATACATCTTAGGATGATGACTGGCATACAACTGTTCTTTCAGGTCATGTCAGCTTCTATTTATACACTTGAGGTACTCATTTCAACTCGTAGAGTGAAGTATTCCTCTCGAAGGTTGAGGTGTACCATTTCCACAGTAGTTGAGTGTTACGCGATGCACAGGCCCATTCACATTCACATTTATCACACATGTGTCATTGTCGATCACCATACATTCTGACGAGCTTACGAAGTGATGGACATCCAAATTCGGCTTGTAAATCCACGATTTCTATGTCTACTTTGCTTAGTTCGCTCAACCATTTCTTCTGTTCTAGTCCTGCTACATAGACTGTGGTACGTGGATACTGCATTAGAATACTGCAGAGTGCATTTCTTACCTCTTCATATGGAATTTTACCTTCATCCCAATCAAGTCCATGATAATGTTTAGTGAACAATTCATTTGTTCTTTTGCTCTTATCGTCCAGGAGTTTCCATGGGTACGGCTGTCGAAAGGATTGTGTTCTGGTCCCACCATCATCTTCATAAGTCACGGCAATTTCTTTAAGCACGAAGCCATTTTGGCTCTCGAAACCTTGCAGATTACAATACATCTTTTCACAGGTTAAGTTCTAATGCAACTAATCCATCATCTTAGAAACGGGCCATTTTATATGTTCAGAGCACAGTATTTAGGATAGGATTTTCACAACCTTGTCACGACAGTTGTATGAGGCAAGATGGTCATGTAGTAACAGACAGAAAGCATATGTGTTTGGAGGTATATTTGCAAGGGTCGTGATTTCGATTCTGCAGTCAATTATGTTTGAACTGATTCTCTCATCTTGTTTACTCACATCGAAAACCATCAGTGGGGCTTTACTCTTGAAAGTTTCAGGACTTAATATCGGTGACTGGGTGCATCCATAGTATGCTTGCTGGAACTGAGCATACATTTGGTATGCGAGCAGGAATTTTCCATTTTCAAAGTCTGTCTTCATGTGAACATACGGATAACTTTCACTGTTCAAAAATATTTTCACATTTTGTATCTGGCAAGCATCAAACTGAGAGCGGCTCACTTCGGAACTAAGCTGTCTACCTGTCTAAAGACCTATTATGATGTACCTCGGTTTCTCTGTAGCAAAGCTGGACTTTACCATCCAGTTCATGCGTTGGCTTGCTGGAAGTCTAGGGTAAGTCTCAAGGCTCCATGATCGGAATGCAACATCAATACTTTTACCATCTTCAACATTCTTTAGCATCTTGACCCACTCTGCAGTGTTCAACTGAACATGAGGCAACATCCATTCGATCATCTGTAATGTCAACTCAACTGCCTCTGGGTTCTCCCCTGTTCTGACTATGGCATTAGTATGAGTGTTGGCTAGGAGTAGCACAAATTCTTCGTTTGAATTAATGATTATATGCTTGTAATCTTCGGCAAAGCCCAGCAACATCGACAGTGGTATACACACTTCAAACTTGCCTCTTGCATAAGTGGGAACTTTATAGTCTTCTTCGAGTCCCCAACCGGCCATTTTCGCTGCAGAGAGTTCATTTGGTGTAAGCGAAAGGTAATTTTTCATTGAAGTTGTTATGCCTACATCCCTTGTCTGGTCTACTTCTACTCTATTAAGCTGGTAAGTGATATGTTCGATAAGGTGTAGAATACCATTGCTTGATATTTTCGTCACTACAGGAATATTTCCATCTGATTTTTTCAAAGTCCCACTAATTCTCAGGAAGGACTGACACAGTAGAGTATAGATGTCTTGGTGTTGTACTGCGATTCGAACTTCTGATGGTAGAGCATATGGTCCACTCAGGAAAGGTTGGTATGAATGAAGTTCAGTTTTGTGACACTCTCTTCAAAAACCACAGGTTCGTCTATGTTTATATAATCGTCCATGCTGAACGATATGCAATCCAAGACTACGAAGAAATTGTTCACTGTCTGGTGTTAGCTGCTTGATGATTTGCTGTGTACTGAATGCTTTTTCTCTTGTTGCACTTTATTTTATTGCTTTTGTATGGCATAAATCTTATTACCATCATTTTAAGTGAAGATGTAAAGTGATTTATTCGTTTCGAAAGTTCGCCAATTCTCCGTTTTGATCCACGATCGATACGACAACTTCATGTGCGTTCTTCGTAATGACCAGAATGTAAATAATGCTTTGAGGTACTTCAACCAGGTTAAATCCTGGAGGAACCATAGGTGAAAACTCATGTAGGGTATTGTTAGGTTTACCATTGAGGTAAGTAGAACTTGCCAAATTACAATTTATCCGTATAACATTAACTGGTAATATGTTCACTGGTTGTGATGATTCATAGATTTTCCCAGCTTTGTAGACTTTCCGTTCAAACCCAAGCATCGGTCCAATCAAATTCGGTTTTGTAAAATCTACATCTTCACTGCACCTTATCATGCTCTTCAGGGTGTTTGGATTACCTTGTAGTTCAAATTCGATTCCAGGAGGCAGTACTTCTCCGATGTACCTTTCGATATCATCAATTTCATAAGAGCGAAAAGGCAGCGATACCTCTACTAAGCTCTCATCACTTCTCGTTCGATATAATGCACAGTTTTTTTTTCATCAATGTTTGGTATAGCATTGTATGCTCGAAAATCATTTAGGCCAATACACCATTCTCCTTCCAATTACAATGAAGGAAAATGTATAGCACGAAGCTCCGAGCTACGACCTGTCAAGGTAAGTGTTATAGACATGACTAATGAAAACCAAGCTGTGGTTAATGTTTTTATTTGTTTGGACGAATAAGAAATCGAAAACACAAATGACCACAGTTCCAGCTGTTTGGAGTTTGCTCTCTTGCATAGTTGTAAGTCAGTATAGTGTTACTTAGGTAATTATAAAGTTCACATGGAGGTCTAAAATTTCCAAAACTGTCATAATAATCAGCTCTTCTTCCACACTTTTGTAAGCTACCCAGTGTGTTCCAGGGCCTTTAGCTGTATCCCGGTTAATAATAGCACATTCATTTTGTTTGGGATTAGATGGAAGTTTATTGTGCATGTACACACCCCTGAAGTTTGGTATTTTTAATTTGTGTGCATAAAATTTTATGTCATTGTTCGTAAGTGGTCTTCTAGGCAGGGACCTTAAGATCTTTTCCCACGATGTCGCTTTATTTTTCCACCACCTACATGATACGGATGTAGATAAAGACCTTGCCCGTTTTTTGCTCCTATTAATGGTATCCATGTTAGCATTGTGTCGCTGAGCCTCAGACAATTGTTTACGCTCATTGGATGCAGTGTTTACTGCACATACTATGCCACTTGTAGCACCAATCAGACCACCAAGAGGCCCAAGGGCAGGTAGGACGAATGGTAGGAACACATAAGTTGCCTTATTGATCTTGCTCAAATTTCCTCTTTTCACACTAAATGTAGGAATTTCACCAGATGTTCGTTTATTCTTATCCTTGCTTATTTTTTTACTCTTCACCTGCGCCTTTTTAAGGTTTTGCACCTTCCTTTTGTTTGGCTGGAAACCCATACCTGTCTTAACCTTGTCTTTCATTATGTTGGAGACACCCCAGGCTGCTATTTTTTCTCTGAGTCCTGTATCTGGTGTTTTGCGTATTTCGTCTGCTCTGTATTCTAGTACTTTATCAGTCTTGTGCCTAGATTCTAAGTCTTTGTATTGTGAATATGCTATGTCGTACCACTTGCAAGCTTCATCCAGTGCGTTGATACCACTGTCACCTCGTGCTAATCTCTTCAACTTTGTTCCTGGCCCACAAAACTTGTATCCGGGAATATGTAGCTCGACTGGTAGACTATTGATAAGAGTGTCTATGATGCTTTGACCAACGTAGATGTTACTTCTTCGAGGCATAACATAAAACTGAACATTAAAGTATAAATACTCTTTCTTTATACATTTTTGATTCAGTATCATGGAGATAATCAAACAGAAAGTTACTCTTCCTGTACATGTAACAAAAACTGATGAGGAGACCGCTCTAGAATCACGTCATGATGTCCTATTGCCTAACACCATTAGATGTATTATTGCGGGGCCAAGTGGAGGAGGCAAGACATGTGTACTTCTTAGTTTACTCGAGGAACAGAATGGACTTCTATTTGAAAATGTTTACCTATACTCGAAATCGCTCCAGCAACCATGACAATGCGAATTTGTTGGTGTTGTTTTGTATGGATGACCTAAATTTACGTCATGTGTATGACGATCATGTTAACGTAGACATGACATTTGCTGAATTCAAAGACATGTGTTCTTTATGCTGGAAAGATAAGTTTGGATTTCTAGTGTTGGTCAAAGACTGTGACCTATATAAAGGGTGGTATAGAAGAGGCTTTGACCAGTTTATTGTCGATCGTCGAGAATGAGTTACAGCATATCAAAGTTCGGCCAGAGCAGCCTAAAGCAACGCTCTGGTAAAGAAGATGATGGTGGCTGCATGATAATAAGGAATGATGGGTCCTGTGATGCTGGTGGAAGAGTAATTAGAAATGTTGGAGAACCGGAACACCTACAGGATGCAGCTACGAAATATTACATTCAAGAATCGCTAAGTGATGTACATAAAGCACTTCAGATGTTACTGGAACAAAACAAATTGATTCGAAACTACATTTCACAGTTGGGAGTAAAGATGGAAAATGTGAAAATTGAGATTGTTCGCAACTCAAAGACAGTGGACGAACGTTTTAATGGGGTTCGATGAGAGTTCAATGATAGAATCGATGTTGTGACAGAGCGAACTGATGATAATTTAAAACATCAAGAGAGTGCAATTATACATAAAATTAGTAAATCAATTGCTCAACTGGCCACCAAGACTGACATAGAAAAACTAATGGAGATACTGGATGAATTGATTAAACATGTTGAAAGGAGTATTTCATAAATGCATACATAAAAGTCAGCAGCTGGTGCTGTTTTCTTCAGTACAATGTCGGACATGGCAAGTGAATTACATCGCATGATAGAGGCTATTCGCTCGAAGTATTTGCCTGCTAAAAGGTTTAAACTTTTGAAGGAAAAAATAAACGAAGAAATTTTTAAGCCGATCACCAGACGTCTCGATGTATTAAGAAAACCCGAAGAAGCTCCAGTAGTTGTAAAGACAGAAGTCGGAGATGGCAACATGAAGAGTGCAGTCGATGATGGAAGTATGAAGAAACGGAAATGTGAGGATGATTCAGTTGACATCCATGAAGAAGTACTGGATTTAGATATGTCTCACAAGAAAAAAAAATCGTACATACCATGTTACAATGACACAACCTATGGTGTGTATAGAAATAATGACAAATGGTTTCTGGGGGCCAAGGAAATGAAATTCTTGCCTGGTAATGAAATTCAAGTCGATGATTATGCAACACATGGGACCCCAGGTCTATACGAACTATTGTTTCGCAAGGATCCTAAAGATTACACCAAAGCAGATTTGCAGGAGTACAAAAACTTGCTCATGCTCACAAATGCACACTATGATAACAACGGTCCAGGAAGTGGTATTTATAAAGACGAAGATCATGAAAAAATTAACATTCTTGCAGATCTCTTCAGTGAACTAGCAGTGAATAAGGGTGATAGATTCAATAAGTTGGAAGATGGTAAGAAATTCGACTACATTTTCTGGGACGATCCGAACGAAATTGTTGATCGACTGAGGCTTTTGATTGCTTCGCAAAGAGCTGGGAATTACTCACACACCAACGAGATAATTTCTATAATTGAGGAACTTAGGGAAGGTAGTTATATACTATGAGTCATCTGGGAATAGCACAGGAACTACATGCAGAAGCTAGACGCAACTAACTTCGTCGCAGAGTCGTAACACTAGGAATGAATGATCTATTCAAGGCTGACCACGTTGAGATGATTCCATATGCTAGAGTGAACAAGGGATTTAAAGGTGTGTTGACAGTCATCGATTGTATAGCAAATTTACCTGAGGAATGCCAGTCAAGTCGAAGAATGCAAATGATGTTACGAAGGCTATGGAAGACATTTTGTATGAAGGTCGTGTTCCAGCCAACCTACAAACGGACTTGGGTAAAGAGTTTTATAATGTAAAATTCATGCTTCTAATGAAGAAGTACAATATAAACCATTATTCCACATATAGCAATCTCAAAGCATCCATTGTTGAGTGGTTTAATAGAACTCTGAGGTAAAATGTGGTACTACTTCACTGCTAATGGTACATACAAATGGATTGACATTTTGCCTAAACTTGTTCATGAATACAACAGTACAGTTCACTCCACAATGCACATGAAGTCTAAAGATGTTAAGGACAATGTCCTACTTCATACTGTTTACCCAAACAGGAAAAAGAAGGAACCGAGAACATACTATCTCGAAGATTTAGACACAGTACCAATTCGTGAGGGATTCTATGCAGAAGAAATCCAGCCAACCGGGTATCTATACATATGTAATGCCGAAGGTAGGGGAGTGGGATACATGTTCTGACAGGAACGATCGTGAGTGAAGGTCGAGGTGACGAAGAGAATAGGGGAAGGGCTGAAATTGGAGTGGAAGGAGAAGGGGAAGGGAGTTATGAGGGTGTGATGGTGATGGGAAGGGGGGAATTAATATATACATAAAAAAAGTGGTGGGGGAGTCAGTATGTCGATGGAGCTTGCTCGGGTAAGACATGCCAGTAGTTGATTTAATTATATAATTTTTATACAAAATTTTTTTACTAAACAGTTTTTTTATTAAAAAAATTTAATGTATAAAAATGTTTATTAAAATTTTACTTATTAAATATGGGCAGGGTTATAATGGAATGCGAAATCGAAAAATTTTCGGAAGCTTCAGAAGAAATCCCAAGATGGTGGCCAGAAACAAGATGGCGTTTGGATACAATATGGCGTCCGGATACAAGATGGTGACCACAAACATGATGGAGGTAATATTTTTTTCGGGGTTTTTCAGAATTTTTTTTAATGTTTCAATTTTTTTAATTTTTGAAATTTTTTGGAATTTTCGAAATTTTGGAAAATTTTGGTAATTTGACACTTAAGGTCAAGGTCACAGTTAAAGGTCATCCAACATTGCGGCCGGGGCCATGATGTCACAACATGGCGGTTGGTGCCACACTTCCAAACACCGACACCACTGTCCCAACATCGACTAAATCATACTACTAGTGGCTCATGTTAAAATTCCAGGCTACAAACAGGATTGAGAGGTTATAATATATTGCATTAATGTATTTGTTTCTATTGAGAATTGGTCATTAACGCCCATCCCTCAATATGTGCACTTAAATGAAAATTTTTAACGACATACTACCGTAAATCACTTAGTATGAAGTCTATCAGTATCCACCATTACAGTCATTTGAGATAACTTTGTACCGGTCAGGGCAACTTAGTACCTCCAGCAAAGTTCAATTCAAAATGAAGTATTTCGGAATTTAGGAATACATTTGTGTTCTAGATTAATAATATTTTTAATCTCAAAGTTTGCAAAATGGTTGAATGCCACAAAGCTATTATATAAAAGGAAATCCCAGGCACAATGTTGCTCCTAAATGGTACAAAGTTACCACAAATGACTGTATTTGGTTTTCAACACGTTACTGAAGAGAAGCATCAGAAATGTAAACGTTCTTAAAGTTCAACCTTCACTAGAATATATCCGGGAACTACTAGTGTCTCTAGCTGTAGTTGTATACAGCAAGCATGTATGTAGGGTAGGTGGTAGCGGCGAGGACACGAGAGAGGGATAGTTAGGTGAGGGTAGAGAGGAGGTAGTGTCAGGTACAGTAAGATGTAAGCGAGGTAGGTCGGTAGTTATCTAGGGTCCCGGAGCTCGACGGAGCTATAGCTGTATACAGTAAGCATGTATGTATAGTAGGTGGCAGCGGCGAGAACACGACAGAGAGAAAGTGAGGGGAGGGTAGAGAGGAGGTAGTGTCAGGTACGGCAAGATGTAAGCGAGGTAGGTCGGCAGTTATCTAGAGTCCCTGAGCTGGACGGAGCTATATGTGTATACAGTAAGCATGTATGTATAGTAGGTGGTAGTGGAGAGGACACGTCAGAGAGATAGTTAGGTGAGGTTAGAGAGGTGGTAGTGACAGGTACGGCAAGATATAAGCGAGGTAGGTCGGCAGTTATCTAGGGTCCCTGGGCTGGATGGAGCTATAGGTGTATACAGTAAGCATGTATGTATAGTTGGTGGTAGCGGCGAGGACACGACTGAGGGATAGTTAGAGGAGGGTAGAGAGGACGTAGTGTCAGGTACGGCAGGATGTAAGCGAGGTAGGTCGGCAGTTATCTAGGACCCCGGGGCAGGACGACGCTGTGAAGCAAGCACGCGAACTGCAGAGGCGCCTCGACGCCACAGAGTCCAGACGTCGCCAGTCTAGTCTGGGTCGATATACCCCCCGCCTACAAGTCTCCGCAGTTGCGTTTCTCAGTACACGTCATACAGATCAGAGTCGCTAGGGTGCCTCGGCCTTTCATCCTAGGAGCCCTCATTTTTTGAATTATTACATTATATAAAAATATAAAATTAATTTATTACAGGATTGTTTAATTCATCAGTAGACTATCCGGCAATTTGTACTTCGGTATAACAATGTTTCTGCTTCAAATCTGTCTTATGTAATTAAGATATATTTTACGCCTATGTCCTGTAGTTATGAATATAAGGTTTTATACCTTTTTGTATGACGGTTTCAAGACTGTACATTTTACAGCATATTTTACTTATAACTAGGGACAGTGAGAATTTTGCTTATTCAATGACCCATTGTACTATGCATACCCAAGCCCCGTCTGTTTATTTTATTGCCTGCTGTTCCAGTGAGTAACAGCTACACTGTAAAAAAAAAAAGATAGTAATGTTACTCATCATATGTATGGTAATATTCCCCAACCTTGAGAGGGAAATCTGATTTCCGAATGTGTGTGGAAATTTCCGTAAGGTAGTGTATTCGCCACACAAACCACTCGGAAGTTTCGCTCGCGCGTTATATCAAATTGTCATAGAGGGCTGCGCCAACATGTAATGAAAAAGTACATTACCAGTTGAGTAACTTTCCTTGACACGTGTTGAGTAATTTTCCCTCATTTGTAGAGGTAATTAGCTTCCATTACATTGAGAGTAAATTTACCTCAACTTTTTTTACAGTGTAGTTGACTAATGTTCTGGGCTTGCGTATTCATAGGATAGTTGACTCTAGCACATAGGGAATTGAAATCGCGAAATTTTCCTGTACCTACATTTAACTCAAAATAATCGCATAGGCTGCGTCCAATTTACAATTAATAGGCTTTAAAAAAGTTCCAATTAAACCGTGACGTTGCTGTAAAAATAATGTAATGTGAGAAGTGCATCTAAATTCGTCACTGACATCGAGGACTGCCAGTGGTAAAGGTATGACATCGCAGTCAACATTTCATGACAGTACGAGGGCTTCATGCGCACAGTTTCTCTGTACCTAAAATAAATGGCGACTCAGATTTTTTCTACCCCGGGCCATTCATAGAATGGCCCTGGACATACGCAAGCTGTTTGCTTCTAGGATTATACTATAGGAGTACCAACATCTGGATGGTAACTCAAGTGAATTTCTTCTGTGATTTAAGAAAGAAACATTTCCCGAGTTCAATCATCTGCACGCTGGAAGTGAAGAGATTTTGTTTAGCACTTAACACTGTTGAGCGGTAACATAATGTATGGAGCAGCGCCAAAATGAAGGTGCAGGGAAACGGGTGATCCCGGAGGAAACCCATCGTCCGACACGATTTCCACGTGAGAAAATCCGGAGGCCGACCCTGCCGGGAATCGAACCCGGTTCGATTCGGTGGGAGGCGAGAGGTCTAACCCCTCGACCACCGCGGCCACTCTCGGCATGTTCGAATTCATTTTTATGCATATTCAAGCTCTTTTTATTTCTTCATTGCATGTTATTCCAGTAAGTAGCAGCTAATGAATATGGCCATGAGCTTTTCGTGAAAAGAATTTTGCCCCACTTTGTTCCAGTGCCTTGCGTACCAATCATCAGCTCTGCTACATGGTTATTGGCAGGGTGTCTTTGTGAAGTAACATCTCTCATTTGACTGTGCCAATCACGATAAGGTTATAGCAACACCACACATCTGTCATTTGCAAGTAGAACCTCTAGACATGTAAGAGCTAAAACATCCAACCACTGACTGTGAAGAAGAATTATAGATGTGAACGCAAGGCTGTGAAACAAACTGGGGCAAAATTCTTTCCGCGAAAAGTTCATGGTCCTACTAATGAGCAAATGTTCGGGACTTCATTATATACAGGACAGTGGATTCTATCATGCAGGCCATAGAACTTGCAAATATTTCCTTTCCTTGATATTGATTAAATTACTTGGATTTCCGCGTAAATATTTTTGCAGCATCGTGTTTCAATGTCTTACATGCATCTCTAAGATTCTGCTTCATGGCCAGTGATTGGTTGGATCTCGAGGACTTGTGGATCTACCGCTCAATTCACAAACGTCTTAGTGTCGCGATAACGTTATTCTGATTCGTGCAGTCGAATGAGATACGACTCTGCATCAAAAACACGCTGCCAATAACCACAAAGTAAAGTTGCAGATGTGTACGAAAACTTATTGAAACATGTTGATGCAGAAATCTCTTCCCGAAAATCCAGAATCCCTACGTACGACACATTACACAGAAAAAAAGGTTTTGTGGTGACTGCAAATTTTTTTGTCAATATGGACATCACGAAATATTTTTGCAGTGGTTACAACATTTTTTGGTAGTCTCTGCAAATCTTTATTGGGGGCAGCAAAAAATGTTAGTAGTCAGCATAGAAATATTTGGTAAGGTCCATAATGACAAAACATTTTGTAGTAACTAATAAGTATTTTTTTCAGTGTATACAAGTCTCAATAGAAGTCCCTAGAGTCCTGCCTACCTGCAGCGATACTTGTATTACTTTTTTGACGAAACTTATTAAGGTAGCCGTCTGGGTGGATGTCTTTTGAGCGCTCGAGATCTAGAAGTGTGGAAGCTATAAGGACGACACAGGACGGGTATCACGCCTCACCTTAGTCTCTAGGTGCAGTCACTGACCTGGCGTGCTATATTCTCACCAACTATCCTGTATGAGACATTCAGTGGTATGCCTATAATTTTATGATGTAATATTTTATATAAAGGTGTGTTATACCCACCGGAATCTTTTAAAGAGTTCCCTACCAAGAATTATCACGGCACGTCTCTAATCAGGTCTAAACTAGAATATAAATCGGTCATCTGGAACTGTATTACCTCCTATGACAGTTTTATATTGGAACACATCCAGGACAAATGAATTTCACATATAAAACATAAACACAATATTTTTTTTTGTTCCTAATAGACTGGAAAATAGAAGACTTATCATCGATTGTATTTTTATTCATAAAATTCTGACTTATCAAATAACTAGCCCTTCTTGTCTTGAGAAGCTAGGCTCCAAGATACCTTCACATTACGGTAGGCCTAAAACCATTTGTAGTTATTTAGATAGGGACAATGGTTTCTTACATAAATTAGTACGTAATTACAAAAAAGCTACACTACCTTCTCGATTTTAACCATCTGGACTATAAAGAGATCTTACATATATCAGTTCATAACTTATGTTTCTACGCCATTTTCCCTGTTTGATTTTCCGTTATGTTATCTGTGACTATATTTAGCATGTATCCTCTAACATTGTTTTTTTTTATATAGAGACTGTTCCATCCTTCCCCCTTCTTCTCCTGAAAGACATCCTGTAAGCCTGGACATTCGTACCAGGAACCCTTCGGTTAGGGCAGCATTCTTATGTAGATAGTGACAACATTCCATAAAAGGAACGAATTTTTTTGTATGTTTTGTCTCTTATAATAACAGTTTTGTGGTCTCTTGTTGAATTTGTATGTCTTGTTATATCTTTGTTTCGTGTTCTTGTACCAGATACAAAACGCAAGGCCTTTGGCTGTTGTTGCCTTCGCCAAATTTGTTTTTAAAATAATTAAAAGTGACCACCAAAATATTCATATTCGTCATTTCCGGAAGCGAGTAAATATGCTCTAAATATTAGTGAAAGTGGAAGTTTATAAACACGTGTAACGTCCTTTAAATGCTCTTCGTAAACGGACGTTATTCACATACGTTGGGCAAATTTTCGAATTACCTTGTGTCGGCCGTAACTCTACACGCCACTTGTCCGAAACTTTCATAACGTTTAAGAAATTACATTTGCACAAATTAACATACACTTCAATCTTTGCTAACGAAATTCGACAGTTTCAATACACTTTTTAGAAAAATGATTTCAAAGCACGTAAAAATGTAAAACCAATATTAATAAATTATTTTCAGTCTCGTGTTCGGAAGAAATACCAATCGGATTTTTTTAAAGTAAGAATATAAACACGCGTTGGACCTTAAACAAAAAATTTCCACAGATAAAATGATATGGCCGCCGCTTTAGTATATCAACCATCATTTCTACAGCTTTCACGATAGCAATTTTTTTATTCCTAAACGAGAGCAGATATAGAGAAAGAGTTGCATAGTTTTGTTGAAAATTGTTTTTACCAAGTAGTCGTATGTTTTTCCTAGACAATAATTGTATAGATTTGGCTATTTAAATAACCAGTTGGAATATCGCTATAAATAATTTCAATCGTATAGTTTGAATACATTTTACTTTGGATAAGTAGCAGCAATAGTAAAATAGTTACTTTGACATCTTGTACTGTATATATTTTTATTTGTGGGAAATTACTATTAATTTAATGTGTAACAGTTACACCATGCTCGGTACAGTTATAAAATTACTGATTTTTCGGTGCAGAGCGCTCTTAAGGGCCCTGACTATCAAGCTTGCTGTCACAGATCTTCAGCGCGGAATCATTGTTAATATTAAATAATTCTCAGCGAACCAATTTTATAGGTAACACATTCAAAAAAGTATTGTACGTAAAATATTGGACGAATACTGCCATATAAGAAACATTGTTATGTATTATTATTTTTGATCTAAATATCCTAGAGTTATTTTCAAAATGTATAATTCACAAATAAAGGCAAGAGTAAACGTATTATATATAAAACACTTTATGACGCAATAGTTTGTTGTTACAAACAAACTATTGTCAATTAACTGCTGAAACATTTATAATTCGCTTCTTCTTGCAAAATGTTGATGTTAAAAGTGGTTAATGTATTTTTAACAACTGTGGAACAATGGAGTTAATGATTATGAACTATGTGTTCGATACCTGTCGGCGGCCTTACAGGATTTTTCTGCCAGTGGTGAATTTTAGGGGTTCTCTAAATTGTAGCCCCTTGGAAAGGGAACCCTTCAGGATTTATTTTTCAGTGGCATATTTGACGGGTGGTATGAACTTTACTCCATGAGAAGGTAGTCCTTCGAGATTTATTTTTCAATGTCATATTTATTGGGTGGACTGAATTGTTTCTCCTTGGAATGGCAGCCCTTCAGAAATTTTTTCAGAGACAAATTTGAATGGTGATCGAAAATTGTTACCTCTTGGAAGCGCAGCCTATCAATATTTATTTTCAGTGGCATATTTAATGGGTGGTCTGCATCGTTGCCCATTGAAAAGGCAGCCCTTCATGATTTTTTTTCAGTGGCATTTTTAATGGGTGGCCAGAATTGTTGCCTCTTGGAAGAGCAGTCATTCAGGATTTTTTTTCGGTGGCGTATTTGATATGAGGTCTGAATTGTTGTCTCTTGTAAGAGTAGGTAGCCCTTCAGTATTTTTTTTTTCAGTGTATAATATGATAGGTCGTCTGAATTATTTCCCTTGGAAGGGCGGCCTTTTATGATTATTTTAGCAGTTATTTAATGGGTTGTCTTTGCCTCTTGGGTCTGCAACCCTTCAGGATTTTTTTTTTTTTAGTTTCATTTTTGATAGGTGGTCTGAAATGTTGCCCCTTTTAAAGGAATTCTACCAACATTTCTTTTGGCAGTGGCATATTTGACGGATATTCTGAATTGTTGCCTCTTGAAAGGACAATACTTCTGTGTTCTTCTTCAGTGGCATTTGTTTGGTGGTCTGAGTTGTTGCCCCCTCGGAGGGCAACCATTCAAGATTTCTTTCAGTGACATATTTTAAGGCGGGGGGAGGGTCTGAACTGTTACCTCTTGGAAGCGCCGATCTTAAGAATTTTTGTATCAGTGGCATATTTGATGGGTCGTCCGTATTTGTCCATTATAAGAGAATCCCTTTTTGATTTTTTCAGTCGCATATTTGATAGGAGGTCTGTATTTTGCCCCCTTAAACCCTTAAACATTTTTTTGGGTGGCATATTTGATAGGTCTGAATTGTTGCCCTTTGTAAAGGCATCCCTTCAGGTTTTTTCTTAAGTGACATATTTGATAGGTCGTCTGAATTATTTTCTTTGCGGAACTCTTCAGGAATTATTTGGGAGTGGTATATTTGTAGGATTTTGAATTTGTTCCCCGTTGGACCTAACCTAACCCAACCAAACCTAACGCAACGTTACATGACCTAAACTAACATAACCTAACCTAAGAAGTCTGACGGTCTGCCCTTCAAATGGACAAAAACGGACGACCCATTAAATATGCCCCTGCCAAAAATATCCTGAATGCCTGCTCTTCTAAGGGGCGAAAATTCAGCTTCCTTATTATTTGTAGTGTTACAAGGAAAATTTTGTGAATTTTTGTTTGTTTTTTAGTGAAATTTTTTACGGAGCGAGCAGTGTGCCGCGAGTTATAAAAGTTAATCAGCAAGCACAAATACAAAGACTAGAGAGATCTACCCGGCCTTATCATCTTCTGACCAACCACAGTTCTCGCGGGGGTCGTTTAGCTACAATTAGCGCGGTATACTCTGTGCAGGCATCACTCACGCATTATCAAGACTCGTGAAAGTAAGGCAAGTTGCGCTAATGACGCGCGACTACGCCAGATAACGAAGATACATAGTCGCACGCCCTGGCTGTAGTTATCTGTCCTCTGGAGGGGCTTGCGCGCAAATTATCGCGCTAAGAGTTCCTACAGATCCAACCAACGAGCGTGTAAGATATCCCAGGGAAGACACTGAAGGTTATCAAATAAATCGCTAATTTTCTTGCCCAGTGCAATTCTGTCAATGTCAAAACACAGAACGTTATGTTTGAAAGGTTGGACTTACTGTGACAGCTTGCACGCAAGCATACACAAATGTGCACACGCCTACTTCAAAATACAGTTCACCAAGCTAGGTTATCAAATGCATGAAACAAGTCTATTCGTTGTTATTTGCAACTTACGCCACGTAACGTTTTACACGTTTTTGTGCATAGCATAACATTAAACTTTTTTGCGCATAATATAAACCTTCCAATATAAAATCAAACAACAGTATTTCAGATGTTATTTTCTTGTAATATATCAACCGTCATTATTTGCGTTGGAAGGCACAATACAAGCAACATGGATGTCGAATAGTAAGTAGGATTATCGTAAAATATCTTACTTTACTCTATTATAAAGATATTATTACATTTTAATTTGTAATCGGGAAACAATACATTGTAACACAATAGTCAATTTATTTCTCGCAGTACATAAACTATTAAACCCGGACAATGAAACAATATCGAATCGAATATTAAATTAGCATTGTGTTTATCCCTATCCAGTGTCTAGGGCCTGGTCCCAACAGAGGTCATCGTTTGCACCACAATTATTGTACGGTGCACAGACATTTTTCTCTCGCGTACGGAAAAATATTTCTTGAGGTAGAATTTAGCACTAATTTGTCTCAATGCCTTATGGCGGTTCCCTACCTGCGCTTGAAATACGTTGCAGCGAGTTACGAGTATTCATTTTTTGACTAAACTACTTATACCACGCATCAAGGTGGTTCGTCTACGAAAAGAACACACACTCCAAAGTATGACGCTGTAAGTTCAAAAATTCGGTACGGGTATTTTAAATATGATTTTCGGGCCTCCCAAAATCGCTAAAAACGGCTTTTTCAAACTGCCGTATCTGGGAATATAGAAACCAGAATCAAAAAAACGCACAAATAGAAGCCCGCGTTGGACTTTAAATTATACGTCCCACAAATAAAATGATTTGGTCACCTCTTGAAGTTTCATAGGAAAATGAATTCTATTAATCTCTGCACGCAAGTTGGGTGGCTTGTGCGTAGAGACGAAACGGCGTTACACACGCCGGCCGGCGGCGACCTTGCGCTTTATCGATTTTGTGTCTCACACACACAAACGCCGTCTACATAGGGAACCACCTTATGTGCGCATGTGCAATTCTATTTCATGGTTACGGAGTGGATGTTTGTATCTCCCAGCATCTTGGGGATCTACTTACCAATCACAGACATGTAGTATGACAGTAACCTTACTCTGATTGGTGCAGTAGAATAAGAGACGTGTCTGAACAAAGACACGCCGCCAATAACAACGAGGCTGAGCTGCCGATGTTCACAAATGCACTGAGATAAAATTCAAAATAGTGGCTGTAATAATGCTGTGTCGCTTTATAAACTGGACTTTCTGCAATAACCATCTCTAGTTACCTACAAACAACCTTCATCACTGGAAAAATATGATGATTAAGCTCAAATACTTGACGAAAAACTCCACTGGCTGCACATTCCAACCAAAACATCGCTCTTGCCCCTGCAACAAGTCTTGATGCGGAACTTGCCTGACAACAGTCCATCTAACAGTTTCTACAGCAACATCACCAAGAGACACTATGGCATTTAAGGCCACAATTCCTGCGAAACTGAAAGCCTTATATATCAACTTGAATGTAAACACTGCTAAGCACAATATATAGGCCTCACCACCGAAACTCTAAGGAAAAGAAAGAATGGCACAACACAAAAATCAAAAACCTTGAAAAACCTGTAGTAGAACATGCATCACACAACCTTAACTTGACGACTGCTATAACGTCAAAGTTGTGAGGTCCTTTTAAAAAGTTGACTGCAACACTTCAGAACTCAGAAAAATGGGAACTGGCTCATCAATGGATCCTTCAGTTTAGAAACTCTAACCTGGGTATCTGCTTAAGGCCATTCATCTTTTCTTTTTATTCACTCTACAGAAATGTTTATACAGTATATGAAGAACGTTTTGTAACTTCCATTACTGTGCGCTTGTCTTATCTACCATATGGCGACATCCAGTGCTGCTCTTTTGGGAAGTTATTTGTGAGGTCTGGCAACACTGCACTAGCTGTGGCAACACCTGTCTGAAGCCCACTCTGGCTGTCATTTTGTTATTCTTTTAGCATTATTATTAAAATCCTAAAACCTCTACATGGATTTCTTGAAAATCGTTTTACTATATGACTTAATTTTTCCAAAGTAGAACATTTAATGATTTTGGTTTATTATCGACCTTATGACTATTTCTTTAGGTCTCTAACTAGTCAAAATTGCTTGCTAAAACCGAAAGTGGACTTTTGTAATGCTACTTCTTTAAAGAGTTGCAGTTTATGCCTGATCGTAATTAATTGTGTTTTGAAACTATTACCACAAGGGATTATTATGCATCAAACGTTTGTTGTTAATAAGTGGGTTGGTTCTCTAACTGCTGATATTAGCACCGATAAAGTAAATATAAGATAGTGTGTACTCGACGTAGGGCCATTTTATAGCTAGGCGATAGTATTTGGTGATTTTGAAGTTGTTTTTCTGCATAATAATGGGTCGTTTTCAGTGAGTTTATTTTGTATCATAACTAAATATCCACAACTGTGCTTTTGTGTAACAGTTGGATTATTAAAGTTTACCGAAGAACAATGTTATGGCATTCATTACCACACAGTATAAAAGTCTTGGAAATTAACCAGTTTAGACGCTCATCAACAGTGGTACAACAGCTGACATGGAACTTCTTGTTTCCTACAAGATGTGTCAAGTGAGCATACCAGTTCGAAGAGTTACAAAAGTCCAAAGCAGCAAATACTGGGAAAGAGCAGAAATAAACGTTCCCGCCAGTTAATTCCCAGGGGATAGAGAAAGCCATTACCGAGCCAGTAGGAGCGCTCGTAGGGAAGCAAGAGCCTGGCAGGGGTAAACCTGGATGGTTTTGATAAGAGGGAAGGGGGAAGCCAGGCAGACTGGAGTGTGCTGGAGTCGACAATCGATAATCGCTGTTATCGCGGCAATCTCATCTCCTCATTAACGAAGACCACTGTGAGGAGAGAGTTCGTACGCTGGCCAAGTCCACCAACACACTGGCCGAAGAACACAACATTTCCTCCGCGAATATACTCCAGACCAACTTACAGTAATTTACTGTTTAGGAAATGTATACAACACCTACAAACATCTAAGAGGTTCGAAATGGATACCAAAAAATACAACCTTTTACTTACGTCACATTTTCCCCGAGGTGCTTCAATTTGCAATGTCACACCAAGAGGGTTAACCTGTAACTTTTTTACTCTCTTATACGATCCTCATGCAAAGATAATTACTGGGTAGTTATACAACGAGAACTTGTATTTCGTAGCTAAATATGACGCCGTTACTTTCTTTAAAATGTCTCGGGACTCCCTTTACATAAATATCGGGTTCTAGGGTGGTGTTACGTGACTAAGTTAATGAAAATGGCCAACATATTTAAGTTTCTACGGCCATCCTCGTTGGAGAACAAATCCGATTGAAACGTTGCTTGGAAGGAGAGAGGAATACATTACTTAATTTTCCCTTAAATAATGTCATACGTTTCGTAAATTAAAGCTCTGTGAATATTAACTTCTTGACTTTCGCCGCAATTGACAAATTCAATACAACACGTATGCTGCTGAAGATACTAACATAGTACCAGTGCTGCTATCTCTTGTAATCGCAGTACACTTAGCTTTCTACTTGAGACGAACTTTTAAAATCTGAATTATGAAGAGGAATATACAGGATTTATATAATTTGTAACTAAAACCAGTACAAACTTCGAAACAAGTATTGCGTTACCTGGTGGGATGACTGGAACTGATCGGTTGACGTACCCCCTCCGTCTAATAAGCCCTACTAATGTATGATAGTTTAAATAATTGGGCAGATTTACTGACATATAGGAACAGCAGTTGGCGGCTCGTGGGTTGTTGCCAGGTGGGACTGCAGATAGTTGGAACTGTACACTCTTGATGAACGCGCCGTAGACCAACGACCATGGTATTGCCGACTACTAGATGTGTTGTGACCACTCAGTAGTAAGGGGTACCTGCACATGTGCGTGTCAGTGGCTGTAGAGTCAACCAGCGCACAACCACAGAATATGTAGGTATACAGAAGTGAAATAGCCAGAAGGATGGCGAACTCAGTCACACAAGCCAGGAAAATGGCTTCACTGGCCAGCAACATGGCGGAAACAGCTACCGCTAATCAGCGTAAGGCGGCTACCTTGCTAGCTGGCAGCCAGGCCAATAGGAAACCTACAGTAACATGCAGGAGCCAAACATAACACGGGGTTGGTATCAACAACCTCGGGCAACCAATGAGCGGCGAAGTTCACCCGTATCAAACGAGCCGACTCGTCATTTCACGTCTGTATTACTATTTAGTCTGTGGCACAACCCTGTACAGCTCTTGGCAACTGCAGCCCTACCTGGCAACAACCCACGAGCCGCCACTGAGAAACAGTCAAAGTAACTGTCTTCTTGATGTAATATAACCATTCAGTGTCAGTGTTCAATCTATCTTGGAACCGAGGTGATGCAATATTTTTTTTTATGTGTGTATTTAAAAACATGGTGTGAAAATGAGAAAATGTGGTTTAGTAACATATGTATAAAGGTTTTCAGAGCACATTCTACAGTGTTCCCAAGTATATTAAGATTCTGGTAACGAGAAGCGTTAGAAAATACGCTGTCGCGGGAGACCAAGAAATTTCGCAAATTCATTTGAGAAGAAGTTAGATTTCAAGCTTCTGTACACGTTCATTACTTTCCCGATTGGGTCGCTGTTACTGACATTCCTTCTTGAGGATTGTGAACCAATAGCAAACATGCGTCAAAACGCCTATTGACTCCCGCGCTACCTTCTTATATGTAATCTATAGAGCCACGATTTTATGGCGAAAAGATTTTTGCAACATTTGGTTTCGATGCGTCATGTGTACACCTGCAGCTCTGCTATATCGTCTGTGGTTGGATGATTTTACTCTCACTGGCCTTGGCAAATTATGGACGTACAAACTCACAATAATCTTATTCTGATTGGTGCAGTCAAATGAGAAACGTGTCTGAACAAATACACGCTGCCAATAACCTTGAAATAGAACTGCCGATGTGCACGTGAGTCACTGAAACAAAGTGGGGCAAAAATCTTTTCGCGCCAAAATCGTGTCCCTAGTAATCTATAACTGGCCGCTCACTGGAGCAGCAAACAAGGTACAAGTAGCTGAGGACATAGTGTATATAGGACTGTGGAGTTCAGCCTTCTGGCCGTTGAAGCCTCGACATTTCCGGGTCTCTAGCTGTCGCTGTGTAAAGACAGTCACAGGTGACAACCTTTACCAGATCCTATACCTAGTCACCTGTATACAGGATAATTATGAAGTCCGTGAAAAATTTCATTAAATCGGTACAGTGAAATGGCTAAGAATAACGTAACAAATTATAGACTACGAGAAAGAAAAACTCTCAAAGTTTTTTTTTTTTTTTTTTTTTTTTTTTTAAGTTAACGCCAAAACTTTAAGCCTCATTACCACAATTTGGTACGAGATTATCGTAATGAGACGCTGCCACATCGCTGGATAGGCCGTGGGGCGGCCACTGACCAAGTTCTCTTCCCGTGGCCACCACGATCGCCGGACCTGACGCCTTGCGATTTTTTCTTGTGGGATAATGTTTATGTTCCACCTCTACCACAGAACCGTGTAGACTTGCGACATCGCATCGTAGCAGCTGCTCTTACCATCACTCCTGATATGCTGGGTCGGGTATGGGAAGAATTGAACTATCGATTAGATATGTTCCGTGTGACGAAAGGTGGGCACATAGAACATTTGTAACTAGTGTAATAATAACTTTCAGAGTTTTTCTTTCACGTAGTATATAATGTGTTACGTTATTTTGCTGTACCGATTTAATGAAATGTTTCACGGACTTTATAATTATCCTGCATTTCGATTTATTATTGTACGGAAGATTGTAATACAATCTGCTGTGTGCTGTTCCTGGCTTCTGCTGTTAGTGGACAGTTAGTGTGGCGCGCTTTGAAGGCCTGTTTGACCAACCACTACTGTGCAATGCGGGCACACGAGAGGTACGAAGGTCCGGTGCAAACAACGTCACGGAATGTGAATTCTATCCTATCACACAATAACAACGCAGGATTCGTAGGTCTGTGATAATTAAAGCCACGATTTTGTCGCGAAAATTTTTTGCCCCATTTTGTGTTTTAATTCTTTAAGAGCACATCGGCAGCTGTGCTTCATAGTTATAGGCAGCGTGTCTTTGTTCAGTCACGTCCCTCACTTGACAGCACCAATCCCGATCAGGTTATCGTGGCTCCATACGTCTGTGATTTGCCAGCAGAAACCCCAAGACAAGACTCACTCAGTGAGTTTTAACATCCAGTCACTGGCCGAGAACCAAAACTGCAGACGTGCACATAAGGCATTGAAACTAACTCATGCAAAAATCTTTTCGCCCAAAAATGATGGCTCTAGTAATAATAAGTAGGAAAAGAACAGTTTCGCGAGTTCAAGACCCGCATGCTAGAATGCAATGTCTTATGCATACACAAGTCCATCTTATTTGCTTACTACCTGTTGTTCCAGTGAGTAGCAGCTAGTGGACAAATGTTCGACAACTGTATGATAGAATCCACTATCCTCAAGCCTCGATATATTATGACCAGGGCCCGGTAGTTTTAGCGAAAATGATTTTTGCAGCACTTTGTGTCAGTGCCTTACGTGCGCACCTGCATCTCTGCAATGTGGTCAGTGATTGGATGCCGTAACACCCAGCGTCTGGAGATTAAACTCGCAAATCACAGACATGTAATTGGCACAGTCAAATTAATAATTACTCTGAACAAAAACACTCTGCTTATAATCATGAAGTTGAGGTTGAGCTGCAGGTGTACACGTAAGACACTGAAACAAAGTCGGGCAAAAATCTTTTCGCGAAAACTATCGAGCACTAATTATTAAAGATCCTTAAAATAGTTTTGCAACATTTAGAATGTTAAAAAATTGTTGGTTTAAGATATATATTTATATAAAGTTGTAAAGACATAATAAGAGTGGACTTTCTCCGTGATGTGTTGTCACACTGTAAAATGTTGACCCTAACATTTTCGTCTCCAATTCAGCGTAGGATTTGCGTGGTATACTCGTTATACGGCCGTTTCTGGACGTACTGTATATTTTGCTGAGATATTGACGAATTTTTCCCCGTTGCACGCTATTCCGTCTTCTCTGTCTTCGTGCCGGCGCTTGCTTCAGTATTCAAGACTGGAGATGCAGTAGAAGAAGCTAGGTGCTGGGGACTAGAGCAGTTTGTCTTGCTGACGTCTAGAGAGAGAGAGAGCGAGAGAGAGATTTGTGGCAGCGCACTGCATGCTCTCACGAGATAAGTCTGCAGGCGCTCTGTATTCCAGCTCTCGTCTGTATGCGCCATGCTGCGGCGCCGTATATGTACTGCACATAGAGAAATATTCACTTTATTAATTTGTCCGTTAAGGCCTCGCTCTTTAGTTTTGCAGCGGTTTCGAAAATATTTTTTTAACGCAAATGAATACGTATATCAAAAATTCATTCTGGCAGTTTTAACACACACACACACACACACACACACACATATATATATATATATATATATATATATATATATCATAGTTTGTATATGAATTTTTCTGTTGCAATGCACCAAACGGATTTGTAGATTTTTGCCCCTGGAATATCACATATGTTGTCAAAATAAGCCAAAATGAAGCAAAATAATTTTTTTCTAGCAAACGGTACATTATTTTTAAAAACCGCTCTGGCAAAAATATGTATCGTATGATTGTACACAGTCTCAAATTTTTTCAAAGAATGATTAAAAAATATTTCAGTTACTGTATTTACAATTGTTTGAAATAAATTAGAGATCATGGCCTTAAGAGTGGTCACGTGGTAAAAACGCATGTACGATGTATTGTTAGTTTTACAGACGTTACTTTTCACTACATTTTCCATTCGTGAAACTTTTTTAGCTCTCATAGTCTTCCCATAGCGCCACATCAAAGTCAAAATTTGCAAGTTACGGGAACATGCTAACAACAAAAACCAACTGACTTACGCAAATGGAATAATTTACGTTGAAACTATATAGCATGGGTCATGTACTAAAAGATTCCAAATCACGCAATGCAATGCCTTTGTATTTAAAAAAATTCTAAAGTAACGATAATTTTCTTAATATGTGGTAATTTTTTAAAAGTACAGCGGACTTAGTTGTGTGGTTTTAAATATTTTATCACATGACCCATACTATCTAATTTCAGTGTAAATTATTTAATTCGCGTAAGTCAGTTGGTTTTTGTTGTTAGCATGTTCCCGTAACTTGCAATTTTGACTTTGACCTGCTGCTATGGGGAGACTATGAGAGCTAAAAAAGTTTCACGAGTAGAAAGTGTAGTCAAAAGTAACTTCTGTAAAACTAGCACTACGTTCTACACATATAAAATTATGCACTTTTGCTACGTGAACAACCTTAACACCAGACGCTAGTTGAGTGTCGTGTACATAGAGACTATGATGCAAGTGTTGGACCAGTCACAGTCGGCCTTACAGCCCGGCGGTCCTTGTAGTCCAGTATCACGCCGCCGATTATGTATGTAGCAGTGTGTTATTACTGCATGTGTCAAAAGCCGAATGACTCAACTACAAACGCCAAGTGGTATTTTTCTCATTTGTCTTCAGGAGACTTAAAAGCCAGTACCTTAAAAATGCCATGTAGGGCCTATAGCCAGGGACCCTTGTTTTTCGCGAAAAGAATTTTATCCCACTTTGTTTCAGTGCCTTACCTGCATATCTGCAGTTCTGCTTCGTGGTCAGTGATTGGATGATTTTAACTGCCTCGAGCCTTGGTATTCTACCGGCAAGTCACAGCCGTGAGGTGTTGCAGAGTTTTTGTTGCAATTGGCTCAGACAAATGATATACGGCTCTTTATATAGACACGGTGCCAATAATCATAAAGCAGAATTGCAGATGTGCACGTAAGGCACGGAAACAAACTGGGGCAAAATCCTTTTCACGAAAAACCAGGGTCCCTACCTATAGCCATTTTCACTATATTTATTTTCCTCTCTGACGTATGGTAGGACAAAAGTAAAAATAATAATGTTTACCGATAATAGTTTTGACTTTTTTTTTCATATAAACTATGTTCCCAGAACAGTTAGGCCTATTTACGGACATACTTGTACACGCGTGGACATTGATTTAACAGAAAACATGTTACTAAAGACTCTTCTTAAGAGGCCTATGTACCAGATGTAACTTCCATATTTGATAAGCGGGAACAGACAAGCGTTAAGGCTCAGATTGCCACACTCGACAGTAACCGCTTCGCTTCTATTCGCTGCGAGCTAAACTGGCGTGCGGTGGTATCGCTTCACTTTTGTTTTCTTGTGGGACTGTAAGTGCACTCAAGTGGGGAAAAATCATACATTTCACGTTTGTATGAAATAGTGTTAGTTTTATAGACGTTACTAACGAGTACATTTCCCACATACGAAAAAAATTAAGCTCACTAAGTTTTCCTATAATGGCATCTCAAGTACAACATTGTGTTACAAAATGATTTTTTTGTAAGTCGTACTCAATACTGGGGGTTCATAAGTTGTTATTAGTTGGGGGGGTTTCACTCAGATGGTAGCTACACTGTGGGTTTATTTAGATGTTATTTAGGGTTAAAAGACTAAGAGACACTTATGGTGGAACGGGCATTTACTATACTACAATGGCAGGTACTCTGAATACAAAATAGGTTACAATGTGTTCCATTTATTTAGGAGGGGAGCGCAATATTACTGAGTATTGAGTTATTATATTAAGTTGAGAGTTGCTGCCACATAACTAGATCTGACGACCTTACCAAAGCTGGATTGATGAGGAGACGGCATCGACGGACGAGCACGCACCCGCCGGGGCTCGAGCCCGAGTCCCCGGCGGAGAACTGCACTGCTGTAGATGCGATGAGTGCTGGTGGACGACCGCTCGACGACCGACGACAGACAGACCCCGTTTGCTTGGTAACAGCGCCATATATCGGCGTGCTTGTCCTCGATATTGTGAAACTACGAGGGGGTGAGGTGAGTTGCTGTCTTCCGTGGTTTCCCAACGCTGACCTGATTGCCGCTCGGACGTCTTGCTGTCCGGCTTACCAGGCAATATTGCAACAATTTGTATGTTATTACTTCATGCAAACCACGAAAACAAACATAATGAAATGAAATTATTCACGTTGAAGCTACATGTCACGTACTACGGCTTGAAGATATAAAAAACATACTATAGGTGATTCGGAATAAAGTGAACACTCAAAAAAGCCCTGATTAATTTCTATTTCCTGCCAGTTTATATCTTTCCGCCGATGTAAACACAAATAATGCCACGTGCTTTTATTTACATAGGGTCGTGCAAAGTTTACAACTACATTAAACTGCTCCGATAAATTTTAGCTACAATATCTACTCATTAAATGCACGGGGGCTGAATGTAAGATATAAATAAAGTAATCTTAGTTATAAATACCTGCGAGTTAATGTCTGGTTTCTGTCCATCGACTAATCTAAACAACACGCACTATTGCCGTTACGCATCTCGTAAATGAGGGCATATTT
>PNEQ01111727.1:5565-28103 GCA_003012365.1 Medauroidea extradentata
CTGTTTGGCTCCTGCATGTTACTACAGGTTTCCTATTGGCCTGGCTGCCGACTAGCAGAGCAGCTGCCTCACGCTGATTGGCAGTAGGTGTTTCCGCCATGTTGCTGGCCAGGGAAGCCATTTTGCTGGCGTGTGTGACTGAGTTCGCCTTCCTGCCGACTATTTCACTTCTGTATTCCTAAATATTCTGTGACCTTACCATTTGTCAACTAGCTGCAATTCAATGGAACAACAGACAATGAACGAATAGACGGGGCTTGTGTATGCATAGTACATTGGGTTCTAGCCTGCAGGTCACTGAATTCGCGAAATTCTCCTGTCCCTATAGTGATAGGTAGTAGGTAGCTCATAGTTACTCTTGTGAGCCCGCGGTTGAAACAATGGATGGAGCACTTGCTTCCCACCATTGACATGGCCTATGGCCAATTGCGATAGATACACGAACATAAAGTTGATTGAATTCTAACTTGTGCCCAAAAAATATGCTAACATTTCATGGCCCAACTAATTATTGGAGTTGTGCGAATATCACATTGTAATTTCACGACGGGCTAGAATTCACTGGCTTATACTCAGCCGGACACACTCAGTGACATTATTGGCTCCGAACCTTCGTTCATGTGTGTGCCTGCGCTACATGATAGCGGAAAATTTACAGATCTTATGTCGTTTATTGAAACGTTCTTCAGATGCGCCACAAAAACTGCCGGCCAATAGCGGAAGACAGATGAGCAAACTGCAGTCCATTCTGCTATCAGATAATTTACCATTAAATGACTCAGGTCACGTTTAATTTGAGCATCATCTAGTTTATTTCAGCTGTGGTCAGGCTTTTTGTATTTTAGCAAACATTTCATCACGACTTTGGAGATTCTCGTGCGATGCAAGTGAACATCAGCATTACAAAACGTGAGAGACTTTTCTTCGAAGTCAGAGGAATTTTCATGACCGAGTAATACTTGGACGCATTGTTCAAGGTATAATAAAATCTACATTACCGAAATTTTAATTAAAATACGACATTCTCTTCAACAAACTAAGATAACTTACGAGGTCGTCACAAGATCTGATAGGCAAGACGTTCAAGTTGATTCCCGATTGGCGGCAGCCGGGCTATAAATGCAGGCTAGAAACGTTCGTAATTCATGTTGTTGTCGGTTGTAAATCAAACAAGCTTGCATTAACGTTACTATGTAATTGGCCAACAGTTATGAGGGGGCACGCCCAGAAGCCAATAAGAAACCGGCAGCGAGAGAGGCCATCTCGCCACAAATGAAATCACTATTCATTGCGAGCGTCGCTCGGAGAAAGTGTGATTGGGTACTCAAGTATGTTGTGGGCGTGCCCTTGGCTATGTAATAGGCGGCCGCACAGCAGCTGCTGTTTCTAGGCGAGACGAGGAGCTCCTGTGACGCAAGCGGGGTGACAGCTTCTAGTCAGAGACACGCAGTTACGGACAGGAAATTTTCGTCAGAATGTTCTTCCGCCAATTTTCTACCTTATGTGTACAACTGCCACTATATTCGAGACCGCTGCCTACCTGAGAATGAAGACAATGAAATAAAAGGAATCAATGAGCAAGTGCATACAAGAACAACGGATGCGGACAAGAAATTTGAAAGCATATAAACAAGGGCATAGGAATTTTTGGCGAAAAGATTTTTGCCCCAACATAGCTTCAGTTCCTTACGTGCGTACCTACAGCTCAACTTCATAGTTATTGGCAGAGTGTTTTTGTGAAGAGTCGTTATTCATTTAACTGCGCCAGTCAGTACACGGATAACTGCGACACATCAGGTCTGTGATTTGCGGGCTTAACCTCAAACCGCTGTGTGTTGCGGCATCCGATCACTACTGACCACCAAGCTGAGATGCAGGCCCGGACGAAAGACACTGAAACATAGTGGTGTAAAAATATTTTCGCGAAATTTCCTGTCGCTACTCATAAGTGACGGAGCTATAAGGGCGACCTTGAAGCGCCCATCAAATGCCGTATCGCCACAATGAGCCAAGCGCTACTCTAGCGGACAAGATTCCCAAAGATACATTTTTACTATAGGATTTTAAACGGTGACCATTTAATCTTATTGGTGGAAATTCTGTAGCAATGTTGTGTGCACGTTTCTGAGTCCCCCCCCCCCATGCATTTGGTTAGTACACTCTGAAGTACGGGAGTTTGAAAAGTCGTAACAATGAAACTCTGCCCACGCCCGAAGTTCGATTTCTTATCGTTCATTGGCAAAATGGGCACATGAGAGACAGTTTATTAAAAAAAAAAAGTATTTAGGAACACACTGCAAAGTAAATGAAGAGTGTTTTAGGAGGTGCTCTTAATGTAGCCTACAGTGATTAGATGTGTCTAATACTATAACTATAGTGACGTCACTGCACAAACATATGCTGCCAATAACTATGTAGCAGAGTTGCTGATACTACATAGTAAATGCATTGAAACAAGTAGATACCGAAATATTTTCGCTAAGATTTGAGGTCACGATACATAGTTAGGGAAAGGAATAATTCTCGAGTTCAATGACCGACGTGTTAGAATCCAATGTTCTATGCATACTCGAGCTCGTCCATTCGTTCATTGTGTGTTGTTCCAGAGAGTAGCGGCTACAGGACAAATGGTCGGGGCTTTATTTGACAATGGATTCTAACCCACATGACGTTGAACTCGCCAAATATTTTTTCCCTTATACATAGTTAATATCCAGCTATACAGAAATAAAATAACATGGGCTTTCCTTTAACATAAACATATTCGAGTGGGTTGGAGCAGTGATAAAGAATAGCTTTGCTTTCGAAGCCCACGGGTTCGATTTTCTTCTCCGACCATTCGCATTTTAGTTAAGTTCGCAGGCTTTCGCGGCTATTGTCTTAATTATCTTGGTTTTAGGGTGTCAGCCGCATCAAGGTCGAAGTTGGTTCCAACGGTTAGGCAAGAATTGCAGTTGCTACCTTTAAGGAAGCAGATAGAAGGTATCAGCCAAAAGGCAAGAGCATTTTTTCCGATTTTTGTTTTCCATAATTTTCCAAAATCACTCCAGGTTGAGGATGGTACATAAATAAATGTCTTAGCCGATATAGTTCCTACTTTTGCCACGTATCTCTACCTAGTCTGATCTGTTGCTCATTAGAGATCCTGACTGGTATGTCCAGGATCCCCAGGTTCGATTCCAGCCCGGGAAGGACAGTTTACGGTTACCTCCCGGGTTCAGGAACAGGTGTTGTGTTATCACCCGGTACACCACCCTGGGGAAGCCTACACTGTAAAAAATCTTCCTAAAATGTTTAGTAAGTAATTAACCTAAACGCAGTATGGGACAGTTACCATACTTCTGCCGTGTAATTATGCAAACTTTTACACTTGTTACAATTAGTCTGGTAACTTTACTATACATTTTACTGTTTTCTACGAGTGCTACTATGGATATCTTGGAAACAATTCTACTATACCTACTTTCTTAGCGCTCCTATACGCACGTGTGGCAAATTTACGAACTATTTTTAGAGTGTATGATGAGCCACCACAGTTTCATCCTCATCTAATCACACCTCAGGTGTACTCCATCCTGTCAAATCTAGCCCCCGGGCTGAAAGTTCACCACCACCACCACCACCACCATCACCATTATTATCATCAACTTCATCATCATCTCATCATTATCAACTCTACCAAGACCTTGGAGCATCTCGTAAGCACGTTAAACATATTGTAAATAAACAATATGGGTGTCTGATTGGTAGAGACTTGAAATATTCGCGGGTTCACTGACCTGTAGGCTAGCCTGCAAGAACATTTGTGAACTGAAGCAGTCAGCAGATACTCATTAGCTGCTTGTTGTTAAAGTTATATAGGTCTGTATTAGCTACATTTCCATTATTGGCTCATCTACTTCCAGGAGGTTTCAAATAAGTCAAATGCCAATTGTGAAAGTGACACAAACACACAGTTGAGAGAATTCTAGCTTGTGCCCAAATTAAAACGCGAATTGTTCAAGTCTCTACTGATTGGGTACTACTTTACATCGAGCGTTATTTATTGGTTGAATCTTATTTCGGCCTGTTCGTCTGTGGCTACGTTTGCTAAGAGTGTCACGTGTTGAACTACCTACCTGCTAGCTTTCACATAGTTTTGTGTACGCTCTGTCCACAGCTACTTGTTCAATGGCTGGTGCTCCTCTGGATGACTAAAAGTATGCCTCACACAGAAAAAACTCTTTTATAGTGGCTACAAAATATTTTGTCATTTTCGTCCCTACCAAACATTTTTGTGGTGAACACTAAATGTTTTGCAGTGTTCAATAAATAGTTTGTTGGTGATTGTAAAATAATATACAATCCAATAAAAAGTTTTGTGGCCGCTGCAAAATATTTGGTGTTCACCGAAAAATTATTTGGTAGTGTCTAACTTGACAAAATATTTTGATAGCTACTACTGTGTGAGATGGGTAAATTTTTGGTACCTGTAAATTTAGTGGATTCACTGACCTGTAGAATAGCCGCCAATAACATCTAAGTACCAAATAAGAGAGCAGATGTTCATTGGTTGTAAACTTTCACAGTTACACCTAGAAACATGCAAATTTTGCGTTACTGTGTAAATGCATACTAGACAGTGAACTGTTGCTCATTCCGTTGACGTCTTCCATTAGGATACAATACCGTGACTTGCAGTACAAAACGCTTTTGGCTAGTAACTAAAATGTCCACAGTAAAGTGACCATTCGCGTGTAAAGAAGCCACATATGTAAATGACAAAACACAAGGGCCGGTGGTCGTACATTGTGTTCAAGGCTGTGCAGGTCAAAGATGTCTAGTCTGTTCCCAAATAATAACTAGCGAAAGGAGAAATTCGCCGAGTTCAGTAATTTGCATGCTAGAATCTATTACCCTGTGTATACTCAAGCCCTCACCACTTGTACATTAGTTGCTTCTCACAGGAACAGCAGACGGTGAACGAATAGACGAGCTTGAGTATGCATAGGACTGTGGATTTTAACATGTAGGTCATTGAACTCGTGAAAATTTCCTTTCCTTATGAATTACGCGAACTTCTCATGTCTGTAGTGACCTTATGCTGTTGATATAGGTGCGTCAATTCAAGGTTTCATCTAGCAGCAGCTTAGGTTTCTAAGTACTATACACGCACTGAACACACACACGCGATTATCCAAGGGCTTCGAATCGTACAAGTGTGTAGAATGTCAAAGCACAGACTAAATACAGAATTGACATTACGTAGCGGCTCGTTTGATACGGAAGAACTTCGCCGCTGATTGGCTGCCTGAGCAGGGGCGTCATTTCAGGTATTTCTAAGGGGGGGGGGGCAAGATTTTGTTTTCCGGCGACAGTGACCTTGTTGCATCTTTTTTATTAACTAAGCATGTATAAATTAGATACTTTAATAATAAAACTTCAGTTTTATGTACTTAAGTTAGCATTATTTAAATTGAAAAATACAAAAAATGTATTTATACACATAAAATTCTAAATCCAAGGGGGCATTTGCCCCCCCCCCCTGTAGCCCCAAATGACGCCGCTGTGCCTGAGACTGTTGATACCAGCCCCGTGTCTGATTGGTTCCTCCATGTTACGGCAGGTTTCCTATTGGCCTGGGTTGCGGCTATCCGTGCAGCCGCTTTAGTATGTTTGGCGGTAGGCGTTTCCGCCATGTTGCTGGCCAGCGAAGCCATTTTGCTGGCGTGTGTGATTGACTTCGTAGTCCTGCCAACTATTTCACTTCTGTATTACTAAATATTCTGTGGCGATAGTCGTACGAATTATTTCCGTATTTACTACAAGCTTGCAGCAGTTAAATGCGTGTCATGATAGCCGTCGGTTAATAATAGACGTGACAGTTCTGGCTTGCAACCTGACGTAGAATATAGGCTGCGAAATTTAAGTACGTCTAATTAGCGAATATGCAGTTATCTGCTTCTATATTACTGGTCTAGCGCCTTCCACGGGCAGTGAAAATAGTCCAGAGCCAATTGAAAATGTGGCACAAACTTGCAGTTATGTGAATTCTAGATTGTAGCAAAATGAAATCGCGAGTATTTTGGATCTCTGACAATTCGGAAAAAGGAACCTGTTGTCATGCAGGGTTCACGATTAGTTCAGATTTTTCAAGGACGTGTTTACAGTTAATCACGATCCTACTGAAAAAAAAAAAACATACAAGAGCTCAAAATCACCTAAAATGGACCCTCTGGCGTCTTTTCTCGAGGAATTCCGATTTTCTTCCCCCTTACGTTCTACCATTGACCGAAACTCGCCTAAAGTAATCCGCACCAAATCTTTAGATGAAAGGACATGAACTTGCAGTTATACAAATTCCAACTTTTGACCAAATGAAAACCTGAATTTTTCTGGTCCCTAGTTATGTCATTTTGCTTAATTTATATTAATTAATGCACATGTTTTACCACTTCGACGTCATAAATTCATCTATCATATCAATAAATACTTTTTGTCTTTGAGACACTTGTACTCCAGCAGCAATAATTAATTTCAGGCATGAGGCATATTTAACTTTTCTCACCCGAAACAGATAATTTATTTACGGGCAACCAACTGCTGCATCAAGAGACCTGTTCCAGAACAGTTGAACTTACAGAACGGAAATTCCTACGTGTTTTTCTACACAATGTCCATGATTTAAACAATTACTGAAGATATTGGACACACGAAACATAAATCACTGCAATAAGATTTTAAAGTGTTGTAAGTAAGTACCATACGATAATTATTAATACGTTCTGAAAAAAAACTATGATGATATTATTATGTCAAGTATGAAATTTTGGTGCACCAGCCTGAGCTATAACTGTGAATACTTCAGAACAAGCAGTTCGTATTTACTTATCCAATGTTTCTGTCTAAAAATAGTTCTAAGTATATTTATTTCAATACAAGTTACTGTAATTTATAAATGTGTAATAGTCTAGGCAATCAATACATCCTTTAAACTATTGCAGAAATGTTAGTAGAGGATACGGGATGTTAATGATAGTATTTTGATGTAATATCAGGTCACAAATACGTTCTTATAATACTTAAATACGCTTAAACGTTCAAAATCATAATATATTGTTTTACATGTAGAATAATCGTTTAAAGGAATTTGACTGCATTATTCAATAACTTTTAGAATATATTGGCGGATAACACAACACGTTTAATTATTTATATATATATATATATATATATATATATATATATATATATAATTTAATATAACGATATACGTAATTTACTAATGCAATATAAACTTCATGCTAATCTAAAGGCTTGAAAATTGGCCTGTTTACGAGGCCTTTATATAATCTCGACTTTTAGCTTCGGTATGTACAAGAAGCGAAAATAAACGAGAGTTTTCAAGATGAGAAAAAATCGACCTATATCAATAGCGGCATAAAAATAACACTTGGGCAGGTGGCGATTATGTGCAGAACTGTGGAGCCTACATGATTTATTTCTTCTGCACTTAAAAATTATAACAGTCTTAACTGTGCCGCCTCCACTTGGGAACAACGTCTGAACTAGGTCTGCATACTCATGCCTGTAGCAACGTGATAAGCCTACCGCCTAATTACAACCTTAAATTAGAGGGTACCTGCTTGCTCCAATTGATAACGTTCCCCCATGGCCAGTTTTAATTGCAGTGGCCACGAAAATAATTCCCCGCGACTCACAGATCGGGCGGGATCAAACAAGTTTAATCCGAGAACAATCTCTATCCAGCTCTGCCACTAGCAGAGACAAAGAACAGCAGCTTGTTTATTGGGCGGGGCTGTATTTGTATCAGATGTGTGAAGACCAGTGTGGCTTGGAGGGCGTATCACCTCTTATGGCCCACACTTGCTGCAAGCGTATAGAAACACTGTAGACATAGAACAGGCTACTGTACAGAAGCGACATGAAGACGTCGCTAGGAACCTGTGCTTGCTTGCGAGGATTTCATTTTCATTCGGGCTCAGGCTAGAATTAATACAAATGTAAGTTTGTGTCCTTCCGTAATTTGCACTAGAATAAAGGCCCTTTCACACAATCAAATTTGGCTTCAATTTTGTTTCAAGTGTATTTAATCCAGTCTCTCGAACATCACGTGACGCCACGCTGACGTCATAACCGTGGCCATTTTGTCTTTCAATGTATTGAATGTTATGAATTTCGTTAGAGATTTTCGTTTCTAACATGTTTGAATTTTTCATTATTCAAAATATTTAATAATAGAAAAGAGGTTTTCCTTATAATATTAATTCACGTAACATATTTATTATATTATGTATGTGAAATATGCAATATTAAAAATAACTACGAGCATTATTTATTTTAAATAATTTATACAAAAATAATAACAAATTTTGTACTGCCCAAACCAAGTATTTTTGTGTCGTGCAGGGTTAGTAGATAATTATAAAATAGCTACGTTATTTATTCTGTCTGTCATTTGTTTATAAATTGGGTCATAACTGTTCAAGTGGTACCTTCAATGTATATTGAATCATATTTCGTGAATCTTCGTGCTATTCAATAAATACTAGTCAAGGATTTAAATTCAATAAATATTTGATCGAGTGAAATGTCCTTAAATTAATATATCCTGAAAGCCGCTGAGCCGACGATAAATAAACACTGAAATTCAGGCCAAATTATGTTGTATCGGAGTGTTTGCCAATGAGTAGGAACCCCTGTTTTGGTTGAAAAGATTTCTGCATAAGTTTGCTTTAGTGCCTCGTGTGCATAGCTACGTCTCTGCTTCATGCCCAGTGATTGGCTGAAATTAGCACTCATGTGTCGTACTGCAAGTCACGAACGTATGTGAATCGCAGTAATCCTTTCCTGATCGATAGGATCAAATGACAAATGTCTTTTCGTAAAGACACTCTGCCAATTACAAAGAATCAGAACTGCAGAGGTGGAACAATGAACAAATGCTGAGTGCTTGAGGTGCTTGAGTACATTCATATTTTGGAGGTTAGTCTAAAGGTCAATGAACCCGCTATTTTTTCCGGTATCTAGTGATAGCTAACTGGGACATGTTATCTGTTCAGCAGATTTCCGAACTCCACAAACACTTGTACACTCTGTTCTCAACTTAATGTTTATTATTTGTTGCTCCAATGAGTACTTAGTTGCTTAATTGTACACTTGAGAAAGTAGCGCGGGAGTCAGTAAGTGATTGCAAACAGAATTGCTGTTGGTACAGAGTTAGTTCACAATGGGGAGACTAATAAATAGTCACCCCATGTTAACAAATATACAAAATCTTATTTCTCCCTGAAGTAAGCTCGATTAATTCCGTGGCCGCTACGAATGGCAAAATGAATAAGTATTAACTCTATACCAAAATCAGTGGCTGTTAAATGTTTACAGTAGGAAAGGTTTTGAAAAATAAAAACAGTTTAATACCTCTGCTAATAAGAGCTAGTTATTGAAAAAAAAATTTTTGTAGCATCTACAGAATTATTTTGTAGATGTTCATCCTGCCAAATATTTATTTTACTCGGCCCAAAAATAATTGCCTTAACACAAAATAGTTTGGCAGGGAATATTTCCCACCGAAATCTTATTTCAATGATTACTGATTTAATTTTGGACTCATAAATTTGAATCAGTAAACTATAAATGATTACCAGTGGTTTCCACTGATTTAATTTCGCACCTCCAGATCAATAGGGGCACAACTCAGAAAGTGGTTGTTTAGAGTTAGGCCTCTATTGTAATGCATCTTTCGATGGTTTTTCTTATGGTAATAACAACACTTATTTAGCTTACCGGATACCTGCATTTTTTTTTTACTTTATTCCTTATTATTATGTACTTTCATTATTTCTATGACGAAAATAATACAATTATCATAGAATAACAGCATTGTCAACTGTTAATTCTACATATTTCAACATGAAAAGTGGTATCATGGTTACAGTAAAAGTTTTAAACACCCGAATTTGTTTTTTCACTAAAACTTCAAATGCCGATATGTCAGAACCATATTTTTGCGTTGTGCCCCTGTTGCTCTAGAGGTGCGATTTGTTGAATCTCCTCCATACGGTATGAGAAGGGACCGGACATATTCGCGAGTAGATTCTTGCACCGGCTTGTTTCAGCCTACTGCTGTGCACGTATTCCGCTCAGCTTCAATATTATTGGCTGCACGTATTTAACTCTCTTCATCTTAGGAGTTGTACCTGTAGATCCCAGACCCGTGGTGTCGCAGTAACTTTGTTCTGACTAGCACATTCATATGACAGACCTATCTGCACAAATACACATTGCTAACAACTAGATACCACAGAAATTCGCGGATTCACTGACCTGACGACTTACTTCTAAAATTATCAATGTACTTAATTAAACATCATTTATTCATTGGCTGCTCGCTAACACAGTGATACGGATACCACATAGTTGGGCAATCGTTTGCCTGCTTATTTATCATTTAATCAGCGCCTTCCAGGAGATGTCAAATTAGTCTAGAACTAATTGCAACAGGACACGTATTTAACAGACGCTTATGCCCAAATGAAAACACATTTTTTTACTTCGTTTACAATTGCCAGGAAAAAGAGCTGCAGATGTGCAGGTGAGATATTGAAACAGGCTGGCGCAAACATCTTTCCACCAAAATTGCCGGTACCTAAACTAGCGTAAAACCACTGCTATTCTCCGTTTACTCTAAGTTGAGTTCTGAAGTAAACAAATAACGTAATATTATTGCACTTCGCTAGATTCTAATTGGCTCAATTTGTGCAGCGCGCCGACGTACTATTTCCAACCGACAAAACTGTGTACAGTCGGCATCATAGGAAACAACAACGCCCTGTGTAATAAAACAATATTGCGTGAAAATTTCGTACGTGTTATCGACATACGGAAACAAAAATTACATAAAAACTTGATAGAAATATTGAGATCACGTACAATTACTGTATATTTCAAAATTTAACTGTAATTATCAAGCCATTACTAACGATCGTATTCAAATATTCTGGTACTACCGTAACGAAAATTTGGTACTACATGCAGAAAAAAGTTGTCAACAAAATGAGATTGAACTTACGTTAAAGCCCTCCTGGATAATTTTGTACTTCGTTTCGGAAAAATTACATTTTATAAATCACCAAACACTCTGTCGATAATTCACGACACATATTCGTTATTTTTTTTACTGTAAAGAATGTTATGCGAGATTTTTATTCTTGCCTAATAAACATCACCACAGTTTGTTTAGTAATGAAGACATATATTCACGTTTTGAAAACCATGCAACACATTTTCACTGTTCATGTCTAGCGTCACATAACCTAACCCGCATGCGATGTAAACATAAACAGACGCGGGAACGGAACGAAATAGATCAAGGAATTTTGGTTCGGACGAACTGGAACGGAAAATGGATACGCGGAGAAACCATTCGCAGCAGCCACAACATTGACGCATAAATGTCCAAAAATACTTTTAAAAAAATATAACACATCTGATTGTGATATTTCTGACTTATTTTTACCGTCGTAATTATTACTGAACTAAACTTGTGGTATCTTCAGAGTATCGTACATCTCTAAATACTGGCAAGTGTACCAAGAAACTCGTACGTTCAACAGTACGTCAGTCGTTAAATAACTCGTGAACCAACTGTACGGACGTGTCGTCCGCTAACCATAATTAAAGTAATAAACATATAACGTCGTAGATTGTGTTTGCAACGTCTGTATATTTTAGATATTTGTTACTAAAACTCTCTCATTAAGTGATGGAGTAGTACATTTATATGTACACCGCAGATAACAAAGATCTATTTCTTATGCAAGATCACGGTGCACGGCGGTCGGCAGCCAATGAACATGTTTGTTTATAATTTGCTTTGTTTATCCTAAAACTCAACTTAGAGTGAACGGAGAATAGTGGCCGAATAACCAATGACTAGAGACTGGACATATTGGTGGATTCGCTTACTTGTAGGCTATTCTTCAAGAACAGCTGTGTATTCAGGAAGACAACAACTGTTTGTTGCCTGCTCGCTGACACAGTAAAATGGGCCCGTATTTAGTTACATAATTATTATTGGCTCAGCGACTTCAAGGCGGCGTCAAATAAGTCAACGACCAATTGTGAAAGTAGCACGAATTTACAGTTCATGCTGGAATTCTAGCTTCTGCCTGAACGAAAACACGATTTTTTCAGGTCCGTATCAATGATTAGGGACCCGAGGTTTTGATGTTAAGGTATTTGCACCAACTTATTATTGTTTTCTTACGTTCACATCTGTAGAGCTACGTCATGGCTATTGGCAGCACCCTTTGACCACGCGTCTGTAATTTACGGGTACGACCGCCATACGCGTGAGAGTAAATGCATGTAATCACTGAGTGGTTGCTATGACGAAGAGCCGCGGTGTGCAAGACTGGGGTGTCCCTTGGTACTTGAATAACAGCTGAGGCATCACTAGTCGATTGAGTAAGTATCCGACCAGAACATTAGCAGAGGCATCCGCTATAGTTAGGGTTTAAAGTTAACGTAGAGAAATACAACCACCTCTTCCCGAGAGAGTCGAGGAAGAACCTTTCTTTGATCAGAGCCTCTCGGATTTCCAGTTGTAGTTGTTGAACATTTGAATAGTTTGAGCGCGCTCCAGAAATAATTCATTCAGTACTGTTGTTTGAATTTGATGATCTTCGTGTCGAATCCAGTCGAAACGTATAAAAAGAATTTTTTATAAAAAAAATTGCATTTTATTTTTAATTTGTTACACTGGTCCTGTTATTTTTCCACGCATTTCCATACGATAGTTACAGGCCATTCGGGATAAAGTGAAGCACTTTGGAAACGTTAGTTACATTTTTCCTTCCAGATAGTTTAAAGCTTCCTTCATGTTTTAAATATAAAACAACGCAATCTAATTATAGGTCGTTCCGGATAAAGTGAGCACTAAAAAATTAACCTTTGAAAACTATCACTAGCTGTTACTACATATAATTCAACAAAAACTATAGTTCCCTTACCGCTTGTACGGTTGGCAGCGGAATTCCGCAATATTATTCCGTTCATTTTCCTAATTAAATTCAACAATATTAAATAAACCTAACTCGGCATAATTGAATATGATATAATTCATACTTACCAGACATTTTATCTGAATCTCGCAAATATCAAGTGACATGTCCAGAGAGGTTAGATATTTCCCGGCGTCAGCCTTTACGAGCGGAAAGATAAGAATTTACTAAAAATAGAATTTTAGTAGGGCTTTTTTGACTACTCACTCTATACCGAATGACTAGAGACCTGAAAAATTCGCGTTTTATTTTAGGCGCAAGCTAAAGTTCCAGCAACTATAGGTCTATATGAAGTTCACAATTGGCCGTTGACTTACTCGACACTTCCTGGAAGTAGCTGAGCCAATAATAAAACTGTCTCTGAATACAGACCCATTTAACAGTGTCAGCGGGCAGCTAATAAACAGCTGTTGTCTGCACGATTACACAAATATTCTTAGAGGCTAGCCTACATTTTGGTGAACCCACGAATGACCTAACCAATCAAAGTATGTGAATTGTACTGGATTCTAAAGTTAGCGTTTGAGTTCAAAGTTAATAATATTTATTAGTAATTATTTTTACAAAAGATGGTCTGATAAAGTGGTCACCTATAGTGTTCTTCCATCCTGGAAGTCAGGTACACTTCTAGTCAGAGAGGTGCACGGAAGTCTTTGAAACAAGTTAGTGTAAGAATCTTCTGACCACAATCTGGGGTCGCTAACGTCTATACACCCAGAAATTTCGCGATTTCATTTGAGAAGACGTTAGATTTCTAACTCCTGTACACGTTAATTACTTTCGCTAGTGGGTCATTCTTATTGGAACTCTTCCTTAAGGACTACGGGCTAGTAGCAGATTTGCATGAAAATACTCTATGAATCCTGCGCTACCTATTCTGATGTACTGCTGGAGAAGTAGCTGACGAAAAACTAGCTGAAGACACAGTGTACACAGGCCTGTGGAGTCAAGCCGACTAGTTATTGAACAACGTGAAATTTACGGGTGTGTATTAATAACCAGTGGCGAAGCGTGGCGACAGAACATTTAGATATACAGAAGTGAAATAAATAGTCGGCAGGACTGCGAACTCGGTCACACACGCCAGAAAAATGTCTTCGCTGGCCAGAAAAATATTGCGGAATCGCCTACCGCCAACCAGTCTAAAGCGGCTGCTCTTCTAGCCCGGCTGTCAGGCCAATAGGAAACCTGCCGTAACATGCAGGAGCCAAACAGATACGGGGCTAGTACGAACAGTCTCAGGCAGCCAATCAACGGCGAAGTTCGCCTGTAACAAACAAGGCTCTACGTCATTCCACGTCTATGTACTATTTAGTCTGTGGCATGGCCGTGTCCATAGGCAATCAAGGGCCATGAACTTTTCGCAAAAAGAATTTTGCAACAGTTTGTTTCAGTGTCCACATTTATGATTCATAGTCAGTGACTGGGTGTTTTAACTCTCACATGTCTTGTGGTTATATCAGCCAATAACATTCATGTGGTGTCGCAGTTACCTTACTGTGGTTGGCGCAATCAAATGAGAGACGTCACTTCGCTGAGACATGCTGCCGATAACTATGACGCAGAGCTGCACGTGTGTACATAAGTCACTAAAACAAACTAGGGCAAAATTAATTTCGACTACACACTTGCCATAAGTGCATCTACAGGTCACACCCAATAATGGTTAGTGGTGGAGTCCGAGGTGTATTACCGGAGTACTCATTCCTTGCTGCTTGTATGATACTGGCTGAAGAGTGTACCTGCCCCTACCAGTCTAATGCTCCAGAGACAACTCAGAGTTGTGTGTGGTACCAGTTTGCCTTCGCATGCCTTGGAACACTCCGGTCTTCGCCTCTGGTGTTAATGATTCTGATTCAGAGAGTAGGGGTTGTGTGCGCAGAGAAGTAATGGGTCGCTGACCCTGGTGGACGCGTGTGCAGTGTTCCTCGAGCACGGCGCCTGTGGAGGGACACAATGCTGGAGGTAAGACGCCGACGCGCACCAGCACGAACAATGTGGCTGCCCCACGCCCCGACTGGAAATCACTTTGTGATCGGAGACAGCGTGGGCGCCCATTGGCGCCGCCATTGTGTGCCTCCCCTCCACCTTCACCATAGCAACTTCACCCTTCGTCACTCGCGAAATGTCACAGAACACGCGACCGCACAGAAGTGGAAATGTCACGCTATTCTGCAGCGTTGTCACAGGCTAACAGACGTGAAATGACAAGGTGGCTCATATCGTACGAACGAACTTCACAACTTATTGGCTCCCAGAGGCTGTTGATACCAACGCAATATCTGTTTGGCTCCTGCATGTTACGGCAGTTTACTACTCGCCTGATCATCGGATAGCAAGGCAGACGCCTTACGTTGATTGGCTTGAGGCGTTTTCGCCATATTGCTGGCGCATACGTCTGAGTTTGCCGTACTATAAGCTAATTCACCTCTGCATTGCTAATTATTCTGTGCCCTTGTCGTAGCATGTTAGTGACTCTGTCTCGAGATAAGGAGTATTTACTGCATTAGTATTTTGTACCTGTATCATACATGCTAGGTAAGGTCTCGTCGACAGTGAGGTCATTTGAGAAGGAGACACACAGCTTAATTCAATATCAGGATTAGGAAGTGAGTCGGCCATAGTATTTGTTAAGGAACCATAACAGCTAACTCCAGTAGCAATTTTGGGAAACCATGGAAAACCGAAATCAGGATGGCCGGAGCCGGGAATCGAATTCGGATCCTCCCGACTGCGAGTCAAACGTGTCAACATTGTGCCATCTCACTCGGTAAATCATATATGTAGAAATCCCAGCGTAATGAGTAGTGTAAAACACATTCCACACATTTAGGAGTACCCGGCATTGAATATATAAATTCAATGTACCCGGTTTCAATTTCCATTCCTATTATTATGATTTACGAATTCCGGGGATTACTAAAACTACTCCAGGCGGAAGCTGGGATATTAAATTTCCACGTGTGCCTCCACCAATGCAGTGAATCCTTCCAAGAGCATGAGATGAAAAGCAACATATTAATAATATAACGCAAATGAGTAAATACACCACGTAAACAGCAATATTTCAATCAGTGTTTGAAATATCGCTAATCACTAGATGTTGTCATCAGCACTTACTCGCGAATCTGTATATCTACACGAAATGAGGAATAGTTCTGTTCCTGCCAAGAAATAGAGGACATTACTCAGAGACGACCGTCAACGATAGTCTTATTGTTTAGTATATAATTTATACTTTCTTAGTAGCTGATTAGAATTAGAGCAGCGAGGTTCAGATGACATTTAAAGTACTAAATCATAGTTCAAGACACAGGTAGCTAATCTGCAGCATCAATAATTTGAATGAACGAATAAATAAGTTAATATTAAGTATCATGCAACTGTGCCAATTATTTTTCTGCAATAAATGCTATATGCTGTAGTGTGTACATTACCCATAAATAAGGACCCCTGATTTTCGCACAAAGACTTCTCCACCAACTTATTCAATGCCTTACGGCCATGCACTCTTGTTCCTACTTTTTAGCGATATATATATTTTTACGCCTAAATAAGAGTAGATATCAAAAATCTGTTTAGTAGTGTGGTTTAAAACCATCTGTTCCATGTTGGCTGATTTTTTCAAGGCTGCTAGTGCTATGGTTTTAAATAAGTATGTAATTATCAACGTTCTGTTTAGTTATCGTTTAAGTCGGAATCGTATAATTTATTGTTTCGAAAAAATTTAGCTATCGTGGCAATAATCATTTTAAACAAAACTGCTAAACACGTTTTTGATATACACTCTCGTTTAAGCTTAAAAAACAATTATTGCAAAAATAATAGAAGCAAAAGAGAATTGCCTTAAGTGCGCCTCTGCAGTTTGCTTCATTGTTATTGGCAGAGAGTCTTTTGTAGAAAGACTGTATTACCACATGTCTGTAATTTCAGTAAAATGTTAAGACAAGTGAATGTTAAAAATTTGCCAATCACTGACCAATGAGCAGAGTTGCAGGCGTGCATGTAAGGCAGAAATATTTTCACCAAAAATAGGAGCCTCTACCATCAATACGCCTAACACCTGGTGTAGTCACCCTTCACTGTGCATAACAGATGGTTTGAGGTTTTTACAAAAGCTCACGGTGGTAGGGTAGATAAGACCAAATATTTACCTTCCGTTTCTAAAGGTAGCCCGAGTAAAATTTACCCGTTACCAAATGTTTACCAAGCAGCTTCTCGATCAACTCTTCTCTTTTTACGTGGCCTCGAGCAGGGTAAGTGCTGGTTAGCATACGAAAGTTGCCGTTTGTCGTGATAAAATGTGTTCGAAATATCGAACAAACATTCAAAAACTAATATCATATGCAACATGAGTAAAATAACGTGTACAGAATGTGGTGCAGATATATTTCATAGCAACGTATTTAACAAATATAAAACAACATTGCATGAGCTCATTAAGATCCTGATGATTGACAGAACTTGGCCACATGACAGTCCTACTCTAGTTCCCTCAGTCTCATCATTCCACAGTTTCTCCATTGCGTTATCATCAACATCTTCACGAGTGTTAAAGTTACTACTGCCTGAAACTTCTACGCGCGTCCTAGGCACACCAGTGGATGAGCGATAAAAGCGACACTAAAATGCACTTCTAGTACCACATCGCCTTTAAGCTCAAGGTGAGCATACTGGAACAGTGTGAACTTAAAGAGGGCGTGGTACATAATTCAACGCTAAAAGTATAATCTATAACTGTAGGTTTCTTGAAGCCAATTTGCGAAAATTAAACAATAGCAACCCTAGACAATAATTTTAGCCAACGTTTTCAACAAAATAGTTTCCAGTGTTAGGAACTTCTGAGGCACAATCTCTGACGCCGGAACCTCGTGCATGTAACTGCGGCGCAAGAGATCACGCGTAACGAATTAGTAATTCTGGATAAATATTTACTCATAAAGTTAGCAAATACCATTATCTAGGATTGTTATTGAGTATTTTATCCATAATGGCTTCGAAAAAGCGTATAAATCAATTGATGTTTTCAGCTTTTATTTATCTACCACGCACTCTTAAGCAGTGACCATGTAACTTTTTAAGGAAAATTAGAAGCAAAGTTCACTTTATGGTCTGCTGTATGCTTGCGAAGTCGCTGATGCTGAAACAATGCACAGTACGTATGGATAGGCAACCTACACATTTCTCTTGCCAAGCGGGCTGCCTGTAAGACAGGGTGCAATGAATTTTAACTTTGTTATTTTTTCTTTACTTCTCAACGCCTGCAAGTATTGTGATGACGACTATGGTCGGCATTGTGTAAATGGCTCACCTTCATTTCAGTATATTTAACAGTCTGCTGTTAATTTCCAATTTGAAGGCAATGAAGTGATTCATTCTGTTTGGAATGAATGACGTGAGATAAAAAAAATTGTATCACTTTTTGCTAACACTGCAACAGTTAACAGTAAATTATGGTTTTTAAAGTAATTTTATGTCTGTCTAAAACACTGTTATATTTTTAGATGTAAATTACATTTTTCTCCGTCCATAAAAACGTATGTATGCCTCAGTTATCGCACAGTAAAATATCAAAACTCAAGTTTAATTTTTTGGTACAGTCTATCACTACTTACTGATTAATAGAAATGCATAAAAATTAGTTTATTCACTCTGAAATAATATACTAATATATAAATTTATCTTCTTGGCATTCCGCAAAAAAAATTCTAATGAATATTTAAACTGTTGAAAGTCGATCAATGCTGGAAATTTTAATTGTAGTGATGCCTACATTTTATTGCACTTTTAAACGCGTACGTTACAGTAAACACAGATAAGGAGTTACATATTTTATGTAAATAATTTGATATGTTTATGTATATAAAAACAGAAAATCTGTACTAACTTGACATTTTGCAGAAAATTGTGAGATCGTAAAGGGTGTTATCTCAAGAAAACGTGATTACAGACTAACACTAATGAATAAACTAATGTCTCTACACATATGTCTAAATGTTTAAAACAGTTTGGTACACACGTAAAAAAATATTTTTTAACCCGAAAGGATTCAAGTAAATTTTATTTTGCGAAATGTGTATTCCAGTGAATAGTTTAATAGTTAACCTAATTAGTGGCTACTATGTAGGAATATAATTATTTTAGTATGAAACATTCTTCACATTTTACATTATCTTGGTTACAGATAGCAGCGCCCTGTATTTTATATATTAGTACTTGCACGCCTGACAAAATCATGTTAATAAATGTAATGTAGGGGTGAAAACTGTTCTAAAGTTTTTCAACAACCGTGTAAGAAGGCAAAATGCACAATTAAAAAAATATTATTTGAGATGGCAGATTCGCGCACTCGTTTACTGTACTGTACCATTACTTGTCCGTGTGTAAAGTGTGTGTAATCGTAAATAATAACCTCGGCGACGATAAAACGTTAAGACCTATTCAATTAAACATTATATAACAAATAAGTGAATGCGTTTAGCTTCATGTAGCTTTCTTTTTATTTTTTACGGACCATTGTCTAGTTGTTGTGTCAAATATTCGCGTTGGTGTGAGAAACAGCACATGACTCACCTACGATGCAAAATATGGTTGTCCGTCGTCCTGACAAGCATTCAAGAAAACACTGCAGTCTTCAAATTAATACTTACAATTCGCTGAACCCGTCAATGTTTCCCTTCGCTAAATGTGGACAAGGAGTGCAAGTAGCTCGATGGTAACGGATTGGCACTTTCGATACTGCACGCACCCTGCAAATACTATTTTAGTTAATGATCTAGAACGTAGTCAAATTTATTATTTCATTGAGCTTTACGCCACGTTGACAGCGCGATAATTAGAGACGGTTACAAACAACTGTAAACAATGGCAGGAAGTGAGAGAAAAAGTTATGGCCTTTGTTGTTGTAATATCTTAGCATAAGTCTGGAGCGAATTTAGGAAACCATATGAAACAGAAATCAGAACGGCCGGAGAAGGTACTCAAGTACAGGTCTACCTGAATGCGAGTCCTACATTTTACCGTTACGCCACCTCACTCGAAGAACAAAAGTAGTCAAAATCAGCTTCTTAAGAATCTAAAAATATACTTACTGCAAACAACCGAAATTACGACAGAAAATGCACTGGGTATTGCTAGAGTCACGCGTTCAACAAAATGCTACAGTAAACTGTCGAAGTCTCCCGTAAAACAAAATAGTACGACGGAAATGTTACGCGCTTGTTCAGCGGCATGCGCGTATCGGCAGTGAGGCACCTGAATATTTGTATTCATCATTACGTCTCGTCGACAGCGAGATCATTAGAGACTGTTACATATAACGTTGCACAGTGACAGTAACTTGGAGAGGAATCGACCATGACCTTTGCTTAAGAACCATACCAGCAATTGTCTTAGGTGATTTCGGGAAACCACGGGAAACAAGTCAGGAGACACTTAGCCAGGAATCGAACCCAGGTCCTCACGAATACGAGTCCAATATGTTACGTTGTTATCTCGTTTGGTTGAGGCACTTGATAATCGTGCCAGTAGCCTCCTTTCCGCTTCCGGGAATAATGAGCTGGTATATGGTTCAGAAAAGGAACCGTTAAAGCCGCAATACCTGTATGATTTCTACTCATTTTGCTAACATATTTTTTTTTAAGTCCGAGAGACTATATCGCAAAATCATATATCAGTTATGTTGAAAATAGCTTTTGGTGTGTTGACTAAGTTTCAAAACAAAAATTACACTGTCGAATAGTTTAGCTCATTATTTCAGAAAACAACATTCTGTTAGCTAACCAACTGTCCTAAACCATATATTTTGTTTAAAAAATGCACTGCATGAATAAAACCAATTGTGAAACTGTTTTATAGCAACACCTTTTTATGCTTTAAGAAATTTGTGAAATCAATACAATTTATTTTGTTACTACACTGATATTCTGTTGTAGAGTTGTTCTGTTGTATCTTATAATGTGCATCAAAGTCAATGTATGTACTGTACAATCTTGACAATTAATGAAATTATAAAACGATTTTTTTCGCTTCTTACAGGCTAGAAGCAAAAAAAAAAAAAAATCAGTGAAATGAAATGGCTGAATTCGGTATTGGCGTTCGCGATTTACTTTCGTCAAGTCTCTATTTTTTAAATACACATAAGTTATCTTGATTAAGCTATCTATATTTCAGGTAAAGCCGATGACAGGATATTTTACGTTCTGGTGTGGTATGGACAGAACTGCGGGTGGAATACCGAACATTGCCGAAAAACGAAATTCTGTCTACAAACGCCAGAATAAATTTGATTTGTTTCCGAACCAACGAAACTTCTAAACTAATAATTGAGCTTCATAACCGGTATTAATATTTACCTTATTGCGGTTTACCGACATATGTTTACTGGTCCATTGTTCTGGTGTGAGACGGTGAAGCCATCTCCAAACGTACCAACCACACGAAAGATACTAGCAGAAATAAAAAAAACTTTTTTAGCGAGGGCGATTTCTTTTGGGTGTAAAACGTATTTGACAGTACAGTCTTAGTAATATTATTTGTATTTTGAAGTTTTATGTGCCCTCGAACAGCACAAGGTCTTGGTAAAGGAATACGGGAAGAGAGGGAGGTAAGAGTCGTTCAGGGTCGGTTTAAGGATGTTAAAGTAGCTAAAATTCGTAACTTTATACTTGCACGTTCGTTTTATACAAATTTTAACAATCACAGCTATCCCATAGCGGCGTGTCAAAATCATAATTTGCAAGTTACGAGAACATAAGAATAACAACAAGTTATGACTTAGTTATAAAATTAAAAAAAAAATCCTACTCTTATGATACTAAATTGTTGTTGTAAGAGAGGGCCCCATGGCCCTAAGCTTGCCAGCCTAAATAAAACATAAAATAAATAAATAAATTTCAAATCGATCAGACTTGTAGAATTGCTCACATTCACTCTAAAATACTAGAAAAGAGCTGATGGTCTTTAAAATGCTAAACAGATTTCCTTGAAACACAGCTAAGAACACTCTCGATCAAGTCAGCTTTCAAACAACAACAAAAAAACGCATCAAAATCGGTCCATTCGTTTAGGAGCTACGATACCACACACAGATACACAGTGTTACAAAGTTTAGCCTGGGAAGGGGAAGATAAATAAGCCAGAGATGGAAGGTAACAAAGAGTTTATTAGAATAGAGAACAAGGAAATACAGCAATACAGAAATAGAGGCGAGTGGAAGGGTTAGGGTAAGGCGAGACAGGAGATAGGTAAAAGATCGCTCTCCTTCCCTAAACCAACAGGAACTCACCGCTCGTCCGCCGTTGGAGCTAGTTCTCTAGCCAGAGGTCGCACCCAGACTCGAACCCAGAGTCCCCAGGTGCGGTCGCCGCCCGAGCACAAGACTCTCTCGTCGACTCCCTTCTCCAACTCCAACTCCCCCGGTAGCTAGCTCGATGTCTATACCATTCTTCGCACCCCCACCAGGCCGTCAAAATT
>PNEQ01111727.1:28203-48673 GCA_003012365.1 Medauroidea extradentata
TGATTGGCTCCCAGCTATGCCCAGAGGCGGAGCAATCCATGCTGAATCCAGGAGTTTGTAAGGTGTTGGGTAAGTGTTAAGACCCACTTAACTCCTCGAGTCATCGGATTCCTGGGATACCACTGTTGCCGCAATCCGCCACTTTTTGGTGACTTGTTGATTACCCAGCACCCACTTACTGCCGTCCTGCGACGCCACTAACGCCGCGGGGTTGTGCAATCGTCTTCCTACTCTTCCGCGACGCCACCGACGCCGCGGGATTGCGACACCGTAACAACAGACACGTCAAACTTAAAACACCCCTCTTTTTACGTCGGGGGTTTTGAACTAAGTGACTTACTCGAATAAAATAATTTACACTGAAATAAAATATTATGAACCGTATGCTGAAATATTTAAAAATACACAATAAAGTAATTTTGTCTTTTTAAAAAATAACTATAAATGACGTAAATAGTTGTAATTTTCATTTTTTTTTAATTTGCAAAGTAATTTTATTGTGTGATTTCAAATATTTTAGCATATTGCGTATAATAACGAATTTCATCGTAAAATATTTCATTCTAGTAGAGTCACTTGATATGTGTTATTCCCATGTCCCTATAACTTGCAAATTATGACACTGACATGTCGCTAAGGGAAAAAGTTATATCTAAAAAAGTTTTACAAATGGAATATGTAGTCACACATAACGTCTACAAAACGAACACAATGCAGTATAAATATAAAATTATGCATTTTTACCTCGTGAGACTCCCCAGGAGTGATTTCGGAAAACCGTGAAATATCAAAATCAAGATGACGGGAGCCGGGGATCAAACCCGAGTCCATCCGAATGCGAGGCGAGCTTTATACCAGCTGAACGAGAGAACGAGATTTAACAAACTGCAACACGATATTTATAACCGAGCTGGTGTCAATAAATCTCTAATCGTATGAAATACGGACGTAGTGTATTCTCGAGTTAAAACAAATGACTCCAGCGAGCAGGTCCTCGGCTTCTGTAGATGACATTCTCGCCGAAGAAGGCAACAGGAAGACACACACACGAGTCAGTTACTTAGTATCCAACGCTCGTCCGTCCAAATATGTAAGTTCGCCCCAGTTTTTAAAATAGTTCCCCTAACCAATTCCGTCAGGCATGTCCGTTAAGTGGACGCGAAGCAGACATTAACGCACAAATTAAAAAGAAAAGTCTAGGAAAAGGTAGCAGAGGGGAAGGGCAATATTTATGGGATTAGTTAAAGTTTCGAATTTCACGGGCTAGCCATTTACGCGGCGCTCGGAGCTGCGACCCTAAATCTCGCCCTAGTTGGACCGGAAGATGCATGGCCCCAACGCGCCGATGACTACACCTCATTTAACACTCATTTTAAATTCCGATGGAAGGAATTTCAATATCACACGGGCGACGGCAGGCGTTGTTGATGGCGTGTCCCGAGGGCAGGTATCACCAAACCCCGCGTTCGACCCGGCCAAAAAAAAATCAATATAAATATTTACCGGCGGAGAGCTCGGTATTGATGGGTGTAACAAATCTACAGGGTGTTCCATCAGGCGGCGTTATCTCGCCCGGCGACAGACTTGTTAATGGAAAGAATGGTGCCGGACTATGGTCAGGTTTACGCCCCCAGCCCGTTGCGCCCAACCACCCTAATTTACGGCGTCCTGGTGGGTGGGGGAGAAGGGGGGCTATATTGAGTGTCCGTCAACAAATTAACCCCGCGCGACTGTCGATATTTGAATACGGCCGGTCGGCGTGGGCAGCTGCGGGAAATTGGTTGTGGTAATGACGGCCGGCACGACGCTTACACATGCAAATGCGAAGCTAGGGTCGGCAGCGCCTTTCCTTCACACTTTCTCCTGTCGACCATCAGGACAGGTAGGAGCCCACACATGCACGCCCGCTTACGAGAAGCCACGAGGTTGGACCTGGTAAAGTGACATTTCTACTAGACTCGTATAAAATTGGATTCGAGTGAAATTCGCTTTCGTCCAGAAAGTCAACCGATCTAATAACGTGCTTGCGCTTGACAGTAACTTGACCAGCCTCTGGTGACTAATCATCGTGATCGTATTCTTAATAAGTTGCACTAAGATAACGTTAGGTGTAGGTGTCTGAAATATCAGGGCAGTTTACACAACTATATTTTAACGTACGGAACTAATAATACTTTGTGTGGAATGGAGAAAGTTATTCGCTCCTTCTGTAAATCAGAATTCCAAAGTTGTAAATCACATAGCATCATCAACCCAAATATATGGTTAGCCATATTTTAACAACATTTTGGTACTTCTACAAAACTTTTCTCTTTGTGTAGCTTACACTAACAGGGTACTTAACGTAAATGTCAAATAACTCAAGGTATTATGTTTCACAAGCAACGTTTACAAGTTGTCAAACAAGAGCAGTTATTTTTGGATCATATTATACCAGCGGAGTTAAGCTTGCATATCAATACATACATTAATTTTGCCAGTCTTTACCAGTAAGGAATATGGCACATCATGTACAGATTTTGTAAGTTAGTGCAGCATGAATAAAAATTAATTAATTTCATATTTCGAGAACTAGTAAGCCGATTTTAACCAAATTTCATATTTCGACAGTTACTCATTCACAATTTAATTCAACTACTGTTTATTGTTGTACGTCTGTCATTTTGTAAGTCAGTGCGACAAAAATAAGCAAAAATGATATGATACATTTCAAGAACTACTTAAATCATTCAAATCACATTTGATATTGAAATATATAATGACATAATCTCTAATTTATATTGTTATACTGTTGTTGTAGTCAGTTTAGAAGTGGTGAATAAATAATGTTGTTATGATATTTCCAGAATTTTTAGATCCATTGCAACAATATTTCAATTACTGACAGTTCAACATCCAATCTTTGATCCAAATGCGGTTAATTATTGCATATGTACCATTTCAGAAGGTAGTATATGTGGTAAATGTAAGCAAATTGACGTTTTGTCATAGCATTTAGTACTACTGTAGTGATTTTAACTAAAATTTTATTGTAACATTTTTCTACGCAAGCTTTGATTGAATCACAGAATATTGTTGTAAGGTAGGCATTTTATAAGATAGAATGACAGTAATAAATAACGATTTATTGTGTTTTTTCTAGAACTAGTGCACCTATTTAACCAAATTTCATACAACGATTTGTAATGCAAGCTTTTATTTGTGTACTGTTTATTATTGTAGGCCAGCGAGTTTTGAAGGTAGCACAAGAGGAATAAATAATTAATTTGTGTTTTATTTCAAGAACTACTGGGCCGATTGCAACAAAATTGTCTTTTGTAAATTTTTCATCTAAATAGTAATATTTCAGTAGGGTTTTTTAAATGTCGGTCTGTTATATTAAAACATGAAACTTGTTTACCTAAACATAGTATATAATATGTTGGGAGCTACTACGTTATACTTTGACAGTGTTATATTTCTAGCTTTTAAGTTATTTTCCACCAGCACTGGGGAAAGAAAGATCGTTTTAACTGACTTACAAAAAAGAGGGAGATTATCAACTCGGTTGCTTTTTTTTTATTGTTTGTTACATCAGAACTCCTTCATTTATAAACAGATTTGGAAATTTTTTTGTTGGAAAGGGGATATTTACAAGTAGGTACAATTAAAATTTTATTGTAATTGGACCTTGAATTTCGTGCATACCCGCGAAATCTCTCTGACCAACGGCATCGTCCAGCACAATTTCTACGTGCGAAAATCCGGGGACCAAGCCTGCCGGGAAAATCGAATACAAAATGTATAGTGATTAAGATATTGCAAGGTGTATGATAATCCAAGACTACGTATGAATCTAACTATGGTCAAAGACTTTCTGGGCTGACTTGAACTGCGAAAGGACAACGGAACTCCTTAACGACACGAATGTGGAAGGTAAGCAACGAAACTCCGTAAAAATTAAGAAATATAAAAATTTTAACAAAAATAACACATGCTTTAGAAATATTTACTCTGAAAAAAAGCACTACAAAGTAAAAAATAGCTATGTTATTTTCAGACTGCTTAGAATACAATCAATTTATTAAGACAGTAATATACAATTTACTATTGTTTTTGGAGTCTGTGCCAGTCAAGCTTTAAATAAATTTTACGAAATTTTCTTAAATTGACAATTTTTTTAAAACTCATATTGATTCGATGTTGTAGCAATACTTAATTAAACCAGGTGCTCCACTCCCAGCCCCACCCGCCGCTGCTCCCCGTGCTGTTCAACACCGCTCGGCTGCTGTCTTTGTGTCGATTAAGATATGCTTAGTTTCAGTAAACGTTATATTGCATTAAACTAGAAGCATATCTTCGCTACTTCGTTACACGTTTGTTAACCTTGGCTAGCACTGACTCCAAAAATAACAATAATTGTATATTACTGTCCTAATAAATTTATTGTATTCTTAGCAGTCAAAAATAACGTAATTATTTTTTACTTTTTAGTGTTTTTTTTTTCAGAGTAGATTTTTTGAAGTCGGTGTTACTTTTTGCAAATTTTTTGTTAGCTTACCTATAGTTTCTTCTTTTGTAAATTATTTGACGTTGGTCACAGTGAGTTGTTAATTCCGCTCTCCAGTAGTTTGACAGGTAATCGAAGTTTATTTCCGTAACAAGACTTGAAAATTTAGAATATAAAACGAAATAGATTAAACAGGTCGCCTTATTTTCATTCTACAATAGACATGGCAAGCAATACTTTTATAGAGACGCGGTAATATCGCAGGTTCACAGACCTATCGATTGTACCCCACAGTCCTGTGTACACGCTGTCCCCAGCAACTTGTTCTTTGGCTCCAGTGAGTCGCCTGTAGTGCACCAGACAAGGTAGCACGGAAGTCTGTGGGTGTTTACATACAGTTTGCTATTTATTCAGAGCTGTCAATGGTGAGTTAAGTAAACTGCTACCTAACCGACAAAATAACTCACGCACACGGAAGTTTAAAGTCTACCTCCCTCTGAAATGAATTCACGAAATTCCGGAAGTAAGTATTAATAGCGGATCTTTGTTTTTAATATATAATTTATTCACAGCTACAACACTGAATTTATTTTTAAAAAAATTGTAGTCCCGAAAGCCCATTCATAAACTGAAAAATTTTCCTTCATGGATTATCAACGCTTGAGAGAGCTGTACATGAAAGACTAGGCAAAAGGTGATTTTTCGGACGAGAAATTTCAAGAGAGGAGTGTCGCAACAGTTCCTTGGTGTGTAGGCGCTTCCAAGTCCACTGTGGTGTGATCACAGAATAGTTAGGAATACAGAAGCGAAATAGCCGGTAGGACGGCAAACGTAGTCACACACGCCAGCAAAATGGCTTCGCTGGTCAGCGACATGGCGGAAACGCCTACAGCCAGTCAGCGTAAGGTGGCTACCCTGCTAGCCGACAGCCAGGCCAATAGAACACCAGCCGTACTGCAGGAGCCAAACATACACAGGGCTAGTATCAACAGTCTCTGGCAGGCAATCACGAAGTTGGCTCGTATCGAATGTGCTGCCACGTAATTTCACGTCTGTATCATTAATTAGTATGTGGTGTGATGGTCCACATTCCATCCAGGTTTGATTCATGGTAATGACGTTGTCGATTTCCCAATGTAATGAATGTGGTGAATGTTGCCGTTGACAGGCGGGTTTTCTTGTCTTTCTCTCGTTTCCTCTGCTTATGCATTCTTTCGCTGGTCCATACTCACTTCATATTACTCTCAATACCATGCTGTTAAAGCCACACTTAGCTGTTTGTATTGTTTCCTCAATAATTACTTTTTTAAGCCTACACGAGCGCAAATATCATACATGTGTTTGGCAGTTTTGTTCGAAATGGTTTTGATCAATTGAGATGTGAATACTACGGTCTTACATTACTATGTAATCAACGAAATTTTAGTTTGTTAACTTATCAGTCAAAACAGTATAATTTAGAGTCTTATAACAATACTTGTCTCGGTACAAAAAAAAATCTGCTTTCGTTAAGGTTTTGAAGAATAATTAATGCTAAAACAATATATACAGACGAGCGTGCATCAAGAGAAGGCCTCGCAAGCTGTTGTTTTCATCCGCTGGATGTAATATGGGCGGGTCTGGTACGCGCATCCAGAGTGACTCTATGGTTTTTATTTATTAAGTGTTTCATTGTAATTTTTCAACGTGTAAGATAACATGTTACGTGAAACTTCCAAAAAAATATTTGGGCAAGTGGCTATGCGGAAACTACAATATGTTTAAGTACTTTCACGCAGGAAAACAAAAACAGTCAGTATAATATGTGTACATTGACAGTGAAGATGAATACGCACCCACATCTGTGAGAATCGGCAACAATGAGTGGAAGGAAGAGCGAGTTAGAGAGAATGTGACGACGTATGTCGTGGCTTTGTGGAGTCACGTACGACCACTGCTGTGGTAACAATACTTCAGGCGCGTGAGGTCACCGCCTCGCTTCTCCTCGGGTCACATCTCACATACACACATCTGCACTGCAGTCACAAAATTCACTAATGAAACGACGACTTTTCTCCACCAACCACAAAGATATTGGAACTTTATTTCTTTCTAGGAATATGATCAGGAAAAATTGGATTATCAATATTAATAATAATAATTCGGATATAATTGGGTAGACCAGGTTAAATTATTGGAAATGATCAAACTTATGATACTGTTGTTACTGCACCCGAAGGTAGGTCAGGTAAGATGAAATTTCAGCTTCCGTTGTGCTAAAAGTGATCCAGGTAAAGTTTACCCGTGGTCAAATGATCACCTGACAACATTACGATAAACTCCTCCTTACCTTGCTATTACATAGACAGTCACCATTTTGCGAGGAAAAAAAGTGTAAACATTAGGCATGATTAAAATCACAACGATGTGAAAATGCATACACTGTCTTTGGAATAGCACAGAAACAATCACTAAACATATATTACATGTAGTAAAAATAAAATAACGTTTAAATAATATGATACATATATGGCTTTTAGCAAAATATTTAACCGGTATACAGTTTGAATTAATTTTATTCCCGCGACCTTGAAAATTCTGTACAGCATTTCAGGCGTTCATCGAGATCCTGGAGATAGACAAAACCTGGTCACATGACTGAGGAAACCTACCCCACCCCAACTCATAAGCTTTTATAAACGCCCAACGGCAAGAAGACCAGGAGCTACATCGGCGAATGAATAAAATGGAAGAAACGGGATGACCGAGAGTTGAATCTTTAAATCGCTTAAGACGCGGAGACAAGAAAGAACAACACTTCAATAAGAAATTTAAAGAAAACCGCAACACGTTAATCGGTCCTTTAAAAAGTAAAAAGAATAGATTTCAAAATCTTGTTGACCTTCAAAAATGCGTCCGATGACCACGAACACAAAATCGATAGTTTAAACTAGCAAAATTGAAGCAGAAAAAGAAACTGCAACGAAACTTTTGTATATTCGGTGTATAGATGTAACAATTTCAAAGATAAGCCCAATTCTTAGAAAATGCTACATTTATTTTCTATTTTTGGATCCACGCATCATTTTCGATTCCGCTAATTATCAACTAACTATTTTGTTTACTTTGCAGTCATCTGACACATTTAAGGGCCAACAATAGTTCAAACTTACTCTATTATTATTATTATTATTTTACTTAACAAAGGAACCCGCTATGTGTAGGTGATTTCTTTAAAATTTTAATTTAAATACTGTAGGTAGCTTATTAAATGTAAAATTTGTATAGTTATTATAAATATCAAATACAATAAAGTACTAATCTTTATACAGTTTAAAAAGTATTGACGTATTTGTTGCCATATAAAAATTAGGAAAGTATAATAAATATCCTGTTGTTTGTGTATGGAATTCTCGTATCAATTCGGAAAAGAGCTCAGAACTTTTAAAAACTCGACAAATATTTATCTGCTACTACTAAGGATTATCGCCATGAAACTAGCTGTCAATTTAAAAAAAATTGAAACAGGTCCATCATTTTGGGAGCTACGAAGCCACAGACAGAAACACTGGCTGACATAGCCGTCAAAATTATGACACCTCTTTTTTTCGGCCGGGGGTGAAATATATGTCGACAGCCACGCTCGATGAGAATCGCATTGCCTCAATTGAAGGATGCTAAACTGCTTGCAGTGTTTTCGTGGTCTGTTTATTTTCTATGAGACTTTAAGCAAAGATCATACAATTTCATTTATGTACTGTATATACCTAATAAAAGTCTATGAAAACTACTAGTTTTGTACTTTATGTATCCGGGTGATATTTTTGTAGAAACAACTGACTTATAATATCCGGTTTTAGATACTTTAAGAAGGTCATATAGTTGTCATCTTGAATTTTTATATTTGGTTTCATAACGTTTATTTTGGATAAATTTACGAAATTTGACATAACTGCAGAATAGAATATGTCTCGACAGAATTTTAGACACCAAAATTCTTTGGTTGCTGTTACTGTCGCTACAGATCTAACTGCAGTTAGAAACTTCTTATCACTTTCTTAACAGCAATTAGATATGTAACAACAGCAACGACTAGCAAAGATTTGTGATTTTTAATGTTCTATCAATATGTATTCCAAGCGTCGGTTTAAGTCCCATAAATTTTCACAAAGGAAAGTTATTACACAAAATACAAAAAATAAATTGAAATTGTAACGATCTCTCCCACTCAATGGCCCGAAAATCTGGCTTCTAACAAACTTCTGATATTTTTAACTTATAGCGTCATAGTTTGAATATTGCAGTTTTTTTAATTATAGCAACTCGCTGAAATATGTTTCAAACGCTGATAGGGAGGTACATAAATACTAACTGGCAAATACCGTTTAAGTAAGTACTATAATCGTACAGTAAGACTGTTGCTACTAGTGTCTCATGGGAAAAGGTTAGCTGGGATGCGAGTGATCACAGAATATTACCAGCTTCTTGTTTATTACTCTATGCCCGGTGATTCACCCATGAATGCTAGGTTAATGTTGGGGCTAGTCAGGTTCGACAGCTTCATTGAATTTTAAAATACTGCCGCGAGACTGGGCTTATACAGTAAGGCTGTGTCCTCCCCTGACTGCTGATTGGTCAGGACTGGAATAAGTAGTAGGCTCACTGACCTGTGGGTAAGACCACGCATTCATCAGTACAGACTTTTGAAAATAAAATATGCTGGCGCGTATTTTGATTTCCCACTTGACAGTTCTATCGAAGCATATGTCATCGTGTCCTTTTATTCAGTGACGTACTGCAAATGCCTCATGTATAAATTTCTGCCAAACGTTTGGGTCACTTAAATTCTTGTTTACTAGATGCTGTCCTTACCTCTTAGTCACATGTTATGTTGACATTTGTGGACAAGAATTTGTCATCACGTGCGTCCCCATGTACCGAGAGAATATCTGCTATCTGTTGTTTTATTGGCAATAAGATACGTTCGGTTCCCTCAAGGTTTAGTGCTGGGAACATGACATCTGGTGTGACATTTATGACATGTTGATGGAACAACTTATGCCCGAGCCGAGAGTACCGTGCCGAACTCAGCTCTGTGACCCTGGCTTGGTGAAAGTTGTGCTCTATATAAGTAGACCTAATTGTCATTGTCAAGGGGGGGGGGTCCCTCGCTGCTAATGTGTTAGAAGTCCTAGCGGTGGATCTTCTCTGCCAACAGCCTCTCTCCTACTGATCAGGACTGCTTTCATACGACCACACCTTCCCTACTGTCACAGTCGCATTATAGCAAGTATGCCACATGTTATCCATGTATGGCAATATAACTATATTGCAACTTTTTGTTGACTAATAGAACAACTGACTTTTGGTAAAAAAAATTTGTGCACCAACTCGTTTCAATGCCTTGTGTAATTTATATGCAGTTCTGCTCCATGGTCTGTGTTTAGAAGTTTTTATCCCTCAAAGTCACGGAGTTCTACCCATTAATTGCAAACATGAGGTGTCGTAACTATTTTGATTGACACAGTCAAACTGTTGACGCCTCTGCACAGACACAGTGCCAATAACCACGAAGCAGAGCTGCAGCTGTATTCGTAAAGCAATGAAACATGTTACTGCAAAATTCTTTGTACAAACAATTATTGCCTCTACTGACCAATTTGTGGGACCCTAATTGCAGTCCACAGGTGTTTCGTATGCAGTGATCTAAGCTGGTGGGCTAGGTGAGTCTTAGTTTATTCAGACTGACGGCAACCTGACTTCCAGCTAGCGTCTTGCTGAATGCCACTGAAGGGCAGTTTGTGTTCATCTTATTAGGATTCATACACTGCAACTCAGCAGAAGAACTGTTCTCAAACGTGAAACGTGTTTGAAAATGTAGATGACCTAAGATGGCCCTGTGGATGTTGCCGGTCTCTGGTTGACGGACGGCAGATGAGAGGAGGCAGAGATCTCTTGTGGTAGACGTGCCTCGTTGCCAGCGAAGGTGGTCAGGTTACAGGAGGCTGTCTCACTTCGCCGTCACAGTAAGGAGCAGTAGCGGTACGGAACTACCAGTCTTCCATGGGTCTAGTGTCACATCACATTCCAGCTCCTCCCAGTATTCTGGGCCCCTGCTTAGACTCTTCGCGAATTCGTTCCTTCCTTGCTCCGGTGTTTAAGTTTGTTGCACGACACCATAAGATTTTGACCATCGTCAATTATAAACAGAGCCACTGATTTTTTATTTAAAGAGTTTTGTAGCAAATTGTTTTATTGCCTTACCTGCACATTTGCAGCTCTGCTCCATTGCTATTGGCAGCATGTCATTTTGCAGAGGCGTCGGTCATTTGAACGTGCCAATCAGAACAAGGTTTACTGCGACATAACACGTCTGTAATTTCCGGGTATAACCCCTTAGCGCTGAAAGTTAAAAACATCCAATCACCGACCATGAAGCAGAGCTGTAGTTGTACAGTGCATGTAAGACATTGAAATATGTTGGAAATTTCTTTTCACCAAAAGTCAATGGTTCTAATCATAAACTTTCATACGTAGGTACAGTTGTACTTAATGTAATGATCACAATTGTTTTAGAAGTAATTGTTTTATATGCATATATAGGCACTCGTATCGTAAAATGGTCTTCTGACTTTGTTAAAAATTGTTTTTACCGTGAAGTCAATTTTTGTACTAAAACTCTACTTTAGACCAACAATATTTTTTTATTTAATAATTGACTTAAACCACAACGTGTAGATCTTAAAAAATAGTCAATATAGAGTCTACCATTCTTCACAGAACCGAAAGAAAGTTTTACATTTGCTATAATTCAGGTCTGAAAAAATAATTCTCACATAAGCAGCATACATGAGGTACTGCACAAGTATAATAAATATGTATTTACCATTTGATGGTAAAAACAATTCAATACTGAAGCTTCAGCGCTACATTTTTCCTGTTTACAAATCAACTGTATTTTTTACATGGTTTTTATTCTATATTTTGTACATCGGACATAAAATAACACTGTATTATTTTTGGTTATGTTTAGTGTGTATGAAATTTTCACGCTATTTGACGAATTTCACCTGCTCAACGCTCTCGACCAAAGTTTACAATAAGTTGATAGTTTTACAGTTCGTGTGTTTTTTTATTTTTTATTAATTTTTAAACTCTTTAATACTTGACATTGGCTTGTTTTACGTACCTCAAGTTGAAATTTTGCCCTAATTAAGTCAAATTTGTAATTTTTGCTAACGTATTGTGTGGTATTAAAATGTTGTTATGAAATCTCGAATAGGCTGTTAGAGATAAAACGAGCAAATTTGAGATCGCCGTTTGAGTGGTTTTGGGCATTGGATGCTCATAAGTAACAAAGCTATAAGGGTGACCTTGAAGTGCGCATTAAATATCGCGTCACAAAAATGAGCCAAGCGAAGAACTAGCGTACAAGATCTCCATCGATCCATTTTTACCACGGGACTTGAAGCAGTGGTCACTTATTATTATCGATAGAAAGTCCACAACAAAATTCCTATCTGAATTTCAAAAACAATCTGTTAGTGCATTTTGAAGTAAAAGCAGTCTGAAACGGCTGTTGTTAGCTATGTCGGAGGGCTTAGAAACAATGTTTGATGAGTATGGTGTTTTAAAAGTGACATTAATTCCTTTTCAGAAGTGATTTTCTTTCTTTCGTACATTTTCACAATAGGGACACAAGGAATTTTTCCGTAAAAAAAAAATATTTCCCCACACATTATTACACATTTGAAGTGCGTGGCAGGTAGCGTCCTAAATGCCGTGATAACACTTTCTCTTCTGTAAATGTGAATCGGCCGTGTAGTATGCTAGTATAAAGACATAGGCTTAGTAGTAAATACGGTACATTTATTTAAGCTTCTCTCAAAAGGAAGCACCCTTCTTCGTCCAAAGAATTTTGCGCAAACAAGTGATGAAGCTATGCGAACACCTGCAGTTATACTTCGGTATTTGAGCCTGCAGGTTTGTGAGAGAAAAGTCATAATTTCACTTGGCCTGTGAGAACACGTCTACTACGACAGCAAATATATTTTATTTGTAGGTAGAACACCAAGATTCGTAATATTTTAATTATCTGGTCACTGCAGCCGTCCTGCGTTTTGAAATATCAGATATATTAAATTTTTTCGTGAAAACCACCCATCACCCATAGATCGACCTATTGGGAGGAATTCAAATTTCTTTTAAGATTACGTCTGTTTATTTCTTGGTCTCGATGAAGATTTCTCTGCCCATTGAAGAATGTAGTTGCGTAAGGCATTTACAAAAACTCACCAGTAGGAACAAGGTGTGTTTTCTCAGTTACATGACGTGGGTTTTTCGATACCAGACATACTAACGTATATAATGTTGTTCAGGAATTTATGATGGCGAGAATTTAAAAAAAAGTTCACACTTTCTATACGATTAATAGTTTACTAAATCCAACGTCGGTAGCACATTTTTGACATGTTATTTTATGTTACGTATCATATTCGTTTCGTGCCTTTTTCTATATATTATGAACACAGTGCATTCAAATTTTCTTCGACGTCTAGAGCTTACAATTTTTTTCGCTCCAGATGGCGAATTTCGCCTGTTAAAAACCTCTTAAGTTGCTTGAGAGCAGGGTAAACGAGGACTTGATCGAGAAGCTGCCAGGCGAAGATTTGGTCACCGAAATCTTTACTCGGGTTACGTTTTGGACAACGAAAGTTGTGAAATTGTGTCTTACCTACCCTACCCTATCCTCGTGAGGTTTTGTAAACGCCTCTCGTCATGCCAGTGCTCCTTAGTATATTGCATGAAAGGTACATCCGCTTCACGAGTTATTTTCTTGAACTGATGAAAAGGTCATATGCAAACTTTTGAATCGTATACAATTTTTTCTAAATCGTGTTTTATTCGTTCGGTCTATACGATTGACGTACGTTCAACAGACATTCTCATTCGCAAAATGGATACGAATAAACAAACATAATTAATACAGTAAACACGCCTCTTTTTAACATGCCTACAATTTAAACTCATCTACATTTCTTCGGGAACGATTGCAATTTTTAGGCCACAGTTCATTGAACTCCCGGAGTGGAAGTTGCAGCTAGTAAAAATCTGCTCTAAACAATGACTGTACCCCATCCTTATTTCTGGTCTGGAGTGTAACTTGCTTTTCACCGGGGCAACAGCCACTGAACAGACAGATGATACTTAAAACATCATGTTTGCAGGTGATTAACTCGCGAAATTGTCCGGTCCTAATTGACATGACCGGGATCAACGGGACTATCGTGAGTGCAAATACATAGACCTGGAGTGCTCGAGTCCTTGTCGTAGCGAATTGACGTGGCTTTGTATATCTTGCTATGCACTTTAAAATGTGTGAAGTCAAAATGTTAACAATAAAGTTGTGAATGTACTGTAACTGCAAATCGTTAAACATATGGTGGGCGGAATGAGGATGTGTTCCAAACAAAGAAGTACTTTGCTATGACTACACACAACTTAAGTTGCCTGTATAGACATTAGATTGGTAGGTAATCATACACTTTTCTGCCATCAGCGTGCCAGAGGCATGAGACGAGTTGTCCAGTCACACAACTACTGGGACAACAAAATATTATTTTTGTTTTATCCCTTCTCGCATTTTCAAGTTACTTGCCCATAGTGTAGTTGGATTAACAGCCTAATGCTTTCCTTGAAAAGCGACAACGCTTCGTTACCGGAGCCGGTCTTCGTATCGTAGTCGATTAGGCGCCGGTATACGGTTCAAATCCTGTCTCGGGCACTCATGTTGTGCTGCCCCTTCACCTCACTTCACCATCAACGATTCTTAAGACCTCGTCGTTAGATGGCCATTAAACCCTCTCATTTCGTTCATGGGTGCAAGCATGGGTGGCTGTCATCGGCATAATAATGTGATCTGCAAGGTCGCCAGCATGATATGTGACTGTCGGGAGACGTCTCGTCGCGTGATGCGCCCTCGAGGTCCGATGTTCCAGAGGATGAGGTGGAAAGGGGTATGTCTCCAAGCAGACGGCGACGTGCCTAGAATGTCCGCCAGCAGTCGGTGTGAGGGTGGCCCATCTTTATAGATCATGACTCAGACCTAATAGCAGCCGCAGGTCCCTACACACTTCACAACGTCTGCTCGTAAACGTCAACAACCTCTCCGCGGGAGTATTTACTAGCGATCGGAGGGCAGGTGGGGTGAAAGGGGGACGCGGTACAAATCACGGTGTTATCGCGGCTATAGGGGTGGCGCTAGTTAATAGTGGGCACCTTATCTCGGGTCCTTCCAGGGGGGTGGACCACCCTCGCCTTACTTCGCTTTCCACTTAGCCCGCGCCCTTTGTGGCCCGTCCCTGCCGAACTGCCCTCACCAGCCTCCTCTCTCACATCCTCACTGCTCTGGTCACATTACAATAGGGCCAGTGATTTTCGGTGAAAAAATCTGACCTGGTCTGAGAAATGAAATTTACTGTTACCTTCTCGGATTCAGGACTAAGTGTCGGGTTTGTTCCATCACCCCCATCCCCGCGGAAGGCAATGGTGAACTACCACCGAGCCACCCTCGCCTTATAGCCCCAGGTACTATCCCCGAGGCTGTCACTTCCAGAATAATGGATACTGAATTACAAAAAATTATCGGCATAAGTTAAATTCCAATACTCTGTGCGCACTAAAAGTTTTTATTTATTCCATTGGCTGTTGTATGCAAGAGAAAATTTTCACGTTATTGACCTGACCTTTCGTTGACTATTGAACTCAAACCATTGTAATTGGACTGTATAAGGTTCACACATGGAAAAGCAAATTGATTCAGGGACCACGGTGGTGCAGCCTCCCATCAAGACGATCCGGAATAGATTCCTGGTGGAGTCGGTCCCCTGATTTTCGTACGTAGAATTGTGCCGTTGGCCGGCGAGATTTGTCAGTGATCTCTCGTCCCCCCCCCCCCCATCCCTCCTGATACCGGCGCTGTTCCATACTCACATCATGTCACCCCTCGCCAGCGCTTAAAGATCTAGACGTTAAGTGTTAACCAAAATATCTTCACTTCTCTATAATTAACTTATACGTATGAATTTATAGTGGTCTTGCCATATTATAGTTTCGCAAATTTTCTTTTCCTTTGACTAGATACGTTATTTTTTCTCAAAACTACACAACTAACAGTGTAATAATTCTATTTACTAACTTATGAACAAGCGAAATTTCGAAAAAGTTATGGCCAGTGACAAGAAATTTCGTGAGGTCGATTCCATGTAGTTATATGTATAGTCCAGTGTTTGTTGCTTGTTTATTGGTTGCTGACACACACACACTTGATCAAAACTTGTTACTGACTCATATTTATGCAATGCCTATATAATAAACAGCTGTATTTCTGCACCCTTCAATTTATAAATACGGATTTATGTTACAATTTATCTTTAAACGAATTTCCTATTATTTCAGATCGTTTGCTATATTTTGAAAGACCAAAAAATCGTAACAACCTTTGATGCCATAATATCCCTAGTATTCTGTAACATGTTGCAGATTATATGTTTGTGCAATGGTTATTTGACTGTTCATCTTTTTGCAAACGAATAACAAACATTCGACAGTGCCATGTAAAAAATTTGCATTGTATTTAAAAATACTAATCACAAAACGAAAAATTATTGTTAGTCATGTAAAGACTACATTCAACCCTAGTAAACAGCCAGCTTTGCCGCAATAAACCACACACGCTCTCGGTCTGCCCCCTTCTCTCTCGCCCTCTTTGTAGTCATTTCGCACGAAGACCTCTATTCTCCTCATGAAAACTTAAAAATAATGTATGTGTGTATGTTACTTTCTTGAAAAACTGGTTCGAAGTTCAACAGCACAGACCCTTATTATATCATATGTTCACAGACCTTCCGGCTAGACTCCACAGCATTCTGTACATTCTGACCTTAGGGAAAGTGCATGTTAGAATCCATTGCATTGTGGAAATTGAAGCCCTAACCGTTTTTCCAGTAACTGCTACTCACTGTAAAAGCACACAGCGAACGAATAGGCGGGGCCTGAGTTTACATCGGACAATGGATCTAACAAGCTGGTAATGAAACATGCGAATTTTTTCCTTTATTTAGATATTTGTTTAGTGTTGGCCCGTTTTACAACTGACGAGATAGTGCGGGAATAAGTGAGTGTTATCATGCAAGACTGCTATCGGTTCAAAGTCCTCAAGAATGAGTGACGTAAACAATAAACCAACCACAACAGTAACTCACATGTACAGGGCTGAGAAATCAAACATTTTATGAATTACATTTCAGAAATATATTTGTATTTAATTGTAATATATGTGACTTGAAAATTAAAAGATAAGTAAGTATGACTTAAATATATATATATATATATATATATATATATATATATATATATATATATATAAAACAGTTCGAATTAATAACTATTATTTTTGATATAATATGTCAGTAATATCTTTATAATTATAGTGTATATATGTAGCAAAAGAGGGAAAGATTTACGAGTTCACTGACTTGTAGACCAACCTTCAAGAATATCTGTGTACTCAAGCACACAACAGGTTGCTCACTGACTCAGTGATACCACACAATTAATGATGATTTGTTATTGGTTCAGCGTCTTTCAGGAGTTGTCAAATGAATCAAGGGTCAGTTGCAAAAGCGACATGAATTTAACATTTGTTTGAATTCTTGCTATTGCCTACCCAAAAGAATACTGATTTTTTTGTGAGGTCCCTATATATAGTTGGGGAGAGAACAGTTGTTACAGACAACACATCCCCATGCCAGTAAATGAGTGAAGTGGTGCAGAGGTAAGACACTGAGCTCACTTACGGGAACACCCGGATTTGATTCCCGTAGTGATTTTTACACTCTAAATCTCAATTAGTGAATATTCACTGGTTCACGCTGATATATGGAGCAGTTTCAACAATTTGAATAAGTGAAAGCAGTCACTGTTTAATTTGTGAATATTCACTGATTTCCTTCAAGAGTGCCAACATCAAACTAGTGAATCAGAGAATATTCACCGGTTTTTTCCTGTTCTTTTCAAAGAACAGTTTTGACTTATTGAATCAGTGAAAAATTACTGGAAATTCTATGGACATTCACTAATTAACTTGTGGAATGTTGGCACTCTTTATCGGAATCAGTGAATAGTCACCCATTTCATTGTGGTTTCTCACTGATTCAGTTTGTTGAAACTGCTCCATACATCGGCGTGAATAAATGAATATTCACTAATTCAGATTTAGAGTGTGTTTTCCATGGTGTTCCCCATTCACTCCGAAGCGAATGCCGGAATGGTTCTTAAGCAAAGACCATAGTCGAGTCCTCTCCCGTATTCTGTCAGAGCAGTCGGTTTCGTCTCTGATAACGGCATTGTCGAAAAGTCGCAAGTACAGCTACATACCTACCATTTCATGCCAGCACAACCTCGGACTTGCTATAGTCGTATAGTAAATATGATCTTCCCTCGACTCCTCGAGTAGACATCTTTCTACATACAGCTGTAGTCTCATCTTAGACCTGGGAAACTGCGGTAAAGTCACGTCGGATTGCATTTCTGGTTATGGAGTCTTCTTTTATTGCCACCTGCTGCAGACACTCACGCCTGGAGAGAGATACGACCTCTAACAGTCCGTCTAGTAACTTCGTGACCATTCTCTTTCATACACCAGCTCAAACGACTTCATTGGTCGGCGCTTTCCTTACAAACCTGCTTCTGCATACTTGGTATATTTACCAAATGTGTTTGCGAATTCCGTTACAAATGAGATAAAAGTTTTACTCGTAAAAAACAAGAGTGATATTCGAGTTCACTGACATAAACATTAGAAGTAATTGTTTTATGCTTTTCTTTAACATCAGTTTCCTGCAAATTGGCTTTTGCTCCAGTTTCAATGCACACCATGTAAGACAACTGCAGTGTTGGTCAGTGGGTTGATACGAGTTTCGGCAGCAGTTTCTCAGAACTGTACATTCTTTATGCACGCACCATAAACAAATGAGCATTAAATATCTACTGGCTACGAAATAATTTATGACAACTGTAACGTTTCCATTAATTTGTGTTTGTTTTGGGAAAATTCGTTTTTAATATATCATAGGCCATACGTTTGAATCACTGTTTCTGTATGTGGTAAACATGGAAGGTAAATAAGGATGTTCGTTTATTTTTTATGTTATTAGTAAGTAAATTATTAAAAGGTTTTATCGTTTTCTTTGAGAAAAAATTGTAGATCTAAATTAGGTTTTCGATCTATGATTGTATTTTGATTAAGAAAGTTTGGTCAATTATGTAAACTTAAAATAGTTGTGCTTTAATGCAAGAATAAGAAGTAAATTGAGAGTAAATCATATACATTTGCTCCCACACTGCAAGATTGACAAGTTTTGGACTATTTCTATTATTTACAGTTTTCGTAATTTTAATGTGCTTTGCATTTTTCAGTCCTTCAAAGTTTATTTTATGTACAGTCAATCTAGTCAACTGAGATACCTGACTGAACCTAACAGTGAACCTGTGATATTTAAGAATTATCAGCTCTCTAGTTTAATCCGATTACTTCCAATTAAACTTGTCAACTGTCATAATAGTTACATAACTACACAACTCACTATTAAAGGTCACCTGCAGACCAGCGTGTGATTGGCTGTGGCATCAACGAATACAGAACAATGTACACTTCTCAGAAACTGCAGTCCTTCCTGACATACACTCTAAAAATAGTTCGTAAAATTACCAGACGTGCGTATAGGAGCGCTAAGAAAGTATGTATGGTAGAATAGTTTCCCAGACATCCATGGTAACACTCCTAAACCTTTTTATAAAACAGTCAAATGTATACTGTAACATATAAAGTGCGGAGGGTAGTATACGTAACTTCACCTCTCTCACTCATACACCAGACATGAGCTTATTGGGCTCGCAATACTATAACGAGAAATGTCAGTCCTTGCCCAGTCTACAAAATTATAATATTTCTAAGAAACAAAGTAGTACATGGAAGTTTACTTTCAGGAACTTTATATTGTTTAAATTTCATACAGAAGTCAACAGTTCCTATTAGTAAGAGCTTCCATGAACCTGCCAGGAAACAAACTACGATAGAAAGCAGGGTAAATTGATTTACAATAGAATAGGGTGTGAAGGATGAAGGTGACCAGAGTTAAATACGTTGCCGCCTGACTGCGTGTATTACTACAAATTCCATGGTATTGTAACTTTAGCAGAGTCAATAACACAAATACTGTCTTCATCCACGCTTAATTTCTCAATTCTAGGAGTTGCTCCGGCTGGGTCGTGATGGGTCCTCCACGAGAAATTAATTGTACTAAGATAGTTATTAGCAACGAGAAGGCAACATTTCAAGTTCTCTAATAAAATTACGATTTAGCAAGTTACTAAAAGGGTGTAGTCGAAGGCTAAGCAAGTTTATCTCACCATCAGTATGTAGACAAAGGAGTATAAGCCACCATAGCTAAACAGTTCCCTGCGTCACTCTCATTAGTAGACATAATATGAATATCCAGATTTCCACATTTCTAGAACGAGCCAAAAAATCTTCATACTCCAACCAATGTCAAAAACGTTCCTAATTTCCATAAAAAATTTAATCCTTCCTCAAACTACTCGACTCTCCTTTGTCACTCCTGCTAAGCACACCTGCCGTAACCCTCCTAACAGACAACGTCACTGTAAATCGATACTATCTCTGGTCACGTCCATGATCTATGTACAAAATTTATAAAATATCACAAAATTCAAGGCGGGTTATGGAAGCTCTGGTGCAAAGTGCAAAGAACAAACACTCATTTAATACATAGATTATACTAAATAAACAAAAATAATTTATAACATGAATACTTTAAGCCAAAGACATCACCGCTGTATGCCTTGGAAGCAAACATATCAACAAACACAATGAAAATTTACTAAAGCCTTTAACATAGCAAACGCTATGTTACAGATCAC
>PNEQ01111728.1:0-36427 GCA_003012365.1 Medauroidea extradentata
GAAATGTATCTGCATGTTATGTGTATAATGTAAAAGGGTAGGTGTTGTAGTGTACTCAGCCAAGGTTGGCAATAGTTAGTTTTGTATCTTGAATGGTAATGGCAAGTTGAGCTACTCTGACGAGGTCATAGTAATTGTTGTACACACTAACGATGTACTAATTAAATATAAGAACGACACAACAAGACCACTAAAACAAATACACAATATATTTCTTCAGGCTACTTTTATAAACAGTTCCACACATGCCAATGCATTTATGGGCACGGAACATGTATATACTATATCAGCTTACCTTATTAACATTGTTTTATGTAAATAATTGCAAAAATGTTCAAACGCGAGATGTAAACAAGACAAATCTTCCACCAAATTACTACTAGTGCTCGGCGACATGAAGGGGTCACTTTCTCTTGCTGGAGAGCATACGCAGTGTCAAGACCTCCACCTCTTAGACCGTGCTCTACAGTAATGTCCTACTAGATGTTATATGTTGACAAGTGACGAACATGGAATGTGTGTGGTAGGTAACGAATTAGGACATTGGTTTGTGTGAGTTTAAGACTTATGAGAAGGAAAGGAAGTGAGATGTTTGGGACTGTGCTGTTGGCAACAGCACTAGAATAACAAGGACAGGAGGAGCAAGATGGCTATGGACGAGGAGGACAAGATGTAAGGTAAGTTTGATATATGAAGAAAGATGTTACAATAAAGAATATAAGATATATAATGTGCAAAATACTGTTTTTCAGTTATTATGACTTTTCCTTTTGTGTTTGGTCGAGTTAGTCACACTGAGATTGTGTCTGCTAATTTTAAGATTGTTTTGTCATGCTGATTAACAGTTTGAATCACCTTGTTGTCACACAAACTCATATTTTGTAAGTCGAAATATACAATCGAAAAGCCACCATCTCGTCCACCAACAGTGCTCACTTCTTACACTTTTTTGTATACGAGTTTAAGAAAGTGGAGCATACCTGTTTTCAACTAGGCCAGTTCGTTTTTTTTTTTGGTGGCCCAGTAGGGGGACACCCTAGGTTAGTGTCTAACTACTAGGAACTAGGAGGGAGCAGGAGGGGTAGCAGCATACCAGACCTACTGCATGCAGCTTGGGTTAGGGAGGAACATGGCTCAAACGGCCTACTGTGAGGTTATGAAGCGCTAAGACAGCGTTTGTGGCCTGGCGCTACCCTCAGATTTAACTGGGAGCTAATCCCGTAGAGGGTCATGGTAAACCCGCGAGGTCACGGGAGGAAACTCATGACAATAGACATGGGAGGTGGGTTCTCCAAGATAGGAAGGAAAGATATAATTCATACTTGTGTAACATGCATTGTTAGTTGTGTTAGAAGGCGAAAATTAAAGACGAACAGGGAGGGCTCGTTATCCAGTTGTAAATGAAAAACTTAAATTAAGCTTAACTTTACTTGACCTAGGGGAAGTAACCTAATTTTCCCGAAGGGCGGACACGAGTGCCCGCAGTCCCATAATAAGTGAGAGGTTCTTGACGCCTATTACACTGTCATGGCTAGGTTGTGCAGTACGAGAGCCCTCGCTGGGCCATACACTCTCAGCGGTGCCATGACTGATTCTGCAATGCATTGATGGAAGATCATCGCATATCTAACTGCTTGATGCCTACCATGCAGTCATGGCTGAGTTGTGCAGGACGATAGCCCATTGGCCAGTTCGTTTGCGAATCTGACCATTCGAAACAGATCGTGCACGGACGCTCGAGCTGTATTTTCCAGCATAGGCCCCTAGTCACTATGTGGTTTAGTGTTCTTTACTCTTTACTCATATGTTTGTGAACTCTTGTTAGTGTAGGACAAGTGGTGGTGTAGGTGCAGACCAGGGTGAGAAGTGAGGCGAATTGATTAGAAACGCACCCGACCACATGGCAGATAACCTAAAATATGTGTTTGATTTGTAATATTTTGGCTCTTCAGGCAATTTTTAGTTGTTGCAATAGATGCATCATATACTAATTAAAACTGGGCATTGGTCATTTGTAATTTGGCTCTTTTTTTTTTTTTTTTAGTATTTTACAAAACAAAGCTGGTCAAGGTTTATGATGAAAGGGAAATTTATTTCCAGCACTTTGATGTAGAGTGATTTTAAGGGTTTTGATTTTATTATTAATGATTTTATTGTTTTGAAAAACAATCCTATTAATGATTTGTTTCCATGTGTAGTAAAAGTACATTTCTGTGTAGCCAGATTGGCGCCAAAAGTGTGCGGAGAGGAGAAGATAGGGTAGCAATGACAGCAGAGAGTCGGTGTTGGACGGGAAATGTGTGAAGACGATTAGATGGTGATTGGTAAAGCGAGTTTATGAGTTGTCTTGCGCTATTTAGTAACTATGGACCACCCACCAGCACAGGCCTTGGGCCAACGCACAATTGAGTACAATGGAAGGAGAATGGACGAGGTGGGCAGGCCACGACCAACCAGTGGGATGCACCGCAGCCGTCGCAGTGTCACACATACCTGGTGCGACACCGCAGCCGCCGCAGTGTCACACATGCCTGGTGCCCACCTTCCATTGTCACAGAAGCTTCCAAAGATACAACCAGCTGTCGGATAATGCTAGCTGTGAGAGGCTTGCCAGATGCTAGTCTCCCTATGGTCACTACAACCACTACCCAGATCGTGATCAGACACATGTCCTGTGGACAACATGGTGATTGACCACGGGTAGCCACCAACTGATGAAGATCCCCATAGATATCAACAAGCATACGATAGTCACTGTGGTCGACACCACAGCCAGTCACACCCTAGTGCAGCCCACAACAGTCCCGGCAGCCGATCTATGACAAGACCTGGGGAAACTGCAGCTCACCATCTTGGATGGTGCAGACACGACCTTTGGGTCCACTAACATCGAAAATCGCGTTCACGACCAGCTGTCGCAGACCAAGGCGATTGTCGTTGATGGGCTACGGGAGGCTGAAGTGCTGGGGCAGCCCTGACTGAAAGCACAGAAGGCTGTGATCGAGGTAGCTGCGAGGAGACTCCATATCGGATCAGGTGAGCACAGAACTGTGCATGCCATTGACGAAACAGTATTTACAGCCAACCGAATGGTGATGCTTAAATACCTTGCAATAGACATACCGCCAGAGTTCAGGGAGCAAGTAGAGCAGGTGATAAATAAACTGCGAACATATTTCATTTTTGGGATTTACTGCATGCCACCACAGTGTGATTCCCACAGCTGACAAAGAACCAGTGTACACAGGACCACGGGGGTACAGGTTCGTGTGTTACCGCCCCGGAGTGGGCTGCAGTCCAGATGGGAGGATTCACCTGTGCCGCCTGTCAGCAAGCCGCCAGCAATTCGCATCCATCAGGTGTTCAAAAACCACGCAACCACAACACCACAGGTCAGTTTGAAACCCCTGATGTTCACGCAACATAGCCCCTGGTGGGGATTTTCTCACTTCCCGGCCACAATGACACTCTCTAGCAGCAGTTCTCGGGACGAAGTGTAGAAACCCCAACACGTTCGTAGAAGACTGCACATCACAGCTCCAACGATACGGGATGACCCAGATCAATTGGCCCAGCGCTGTGGGCAAACAGTTATATGGCGAGGCCCAGGACTGCTGGAACTCGATGCAGGAATACAGTATGAGTTGGGCTCTGTTTGTAGAAAAATTTACAGCCCGTTATGCGAGCTCCTATTCCACGCTCGGACAACTAATAGCGTTTATAGAAGGTCAAAGCAAGAAGTAGGTCCTGGAGGCCTACGTAAGGAGAAAGGTCAACTTCATGTGCTGCTATCACCCCAACCTTGCCACGCTGCGACCCATGACTTTTGCTGGCTATGACCAGTTTATACGAACCGTCATTAGCATTAACACGGATAAGCAGCTCCAACAACTCTGCCCCATCAAAGTCTTCAGTGACAAGCGAGTGAACATTGACGGCAGCGCAGAAAGCCACGCCACATCACCGCTAATCGACCCAGCTGCCCGACCGGCTGACGAGGGGAAAACCAAAACAGCACTCCGCGCAAAGATAGCCTAAATACACCGGCCAGCCAACCACCAGACGTCACAATGCGTGCTGCACCTCGCTGCCGCTACTACAATGATGAGCAGTATCATTGGCACAGCATCTGCCCCGACCGGCTGGGACAACTTCCGGGAAACGGGACAGTTGGGTAGGCACACCAATCGTTGCCTGCCCAGCACATGTCAACAAACCAGCAAATGTCAACAAAGCACCAAGTGTCAACAACCCCTCAAACTCCAACAATGCAAGAAGTGCCAACAACCCCTCAAATACCAACAATGCAACAAGGATCAACAACCCACCAAATGTCAACAACGCAGCACACGTCAACAACACAGCAGCTGTCGACAACTTAGCAACTGGCACTCATGCAGCAGCTGTCATCGACGTGGCCACACCCACCAGCATCCACTGCCAAGTAAGTACAGCTGCTACTGATCAATTGTTAGGTATTCCAGTGTGTGTAAACAACTACGCGACCGTAGTGCTTATCAACACGACAGCTTCCCACAACTTCATCCGCCTCCCTTTGTACAACAAACATTACTGCAACCATGTGACCACACTGGACGGTACGTGCAACATTGTGGGCACGGTCAAAATCGATATGCATATTAGAGACACTAACACTTGACGTCATTACAGATCAATAGCATATAAACCTTATGTGTCTAAAACATGTGTTGAGTACACAGTGAGACATTTTAATGAAGCTGGCACTGTCATTGACACTCCTCGAAGCGGCAGACCACGCAAAAGTCATCTTGTCAAGATTGCAAGCTTGTAATTATGAGTTGCAAAAATCGAAATGCAAGTGCTAATGATTTACTATCAGTTATGAAGGAAGATGTCAAAAATTTCAATGTTTAGGTGTCTACGGTGTCTTCACGGCTTCGACAAGCAGGTATGAACTCATTCTATGCACTTCGCAAACCATTGCTAAACCATCTCGCTAAAATGTGATGCGAAATGTGGTGCAAGGCTCAGCTTGGCTGGTTAAAGGAAGGGAAGCTTTCTTTCGTTGGAGGGACTATAAATAGCGTAAAATAATGCAAAACAATGTCGGAAGTCATGCTACCATCGGTAAAATATTTGCTTGGTGCAAATGTCATCTACCAGCAAGACAATGTTCCATGTCGCACATCTCGTTACACCAAGGCCTGATTTTCTGAGCAAGATATCAAGAATATTTCATGGCCAGCAAGGAGCCCTGACCTAATCCCGATCAAAGATGTATGGAACATGATGACTCAACATGTAACCAAGCAAAAACCTAAGAATAAGACTGAGCTGAAATTTATGTTGGCTCGGATTTAGCAGAACCTTTCCAAGGGGAGAGTGTGTAGCATATCGACTCCATGCCGAAGAGGATCATCGAGTGCTACAGGGCTAAGAGAGGCTCCATTGACTACTAAACCATGCACACTTTATTGTATGTGTACACTACATAAATGTTATCACTGAAAATATTTGTTTACATTACTTTTTTGAATGTGTGAGATTTTGTAGGTGTGTCCCCAAACTTTCTGGCAATACTGTACATAAAGGGTCTCCATTTCACTAAGGCACATCTGCAGTTTTTGCCACACAAGAATGTGTAGCAGGTGGGAGGGAAATAATTGCCTGGTCCACCCAGCCAAATGCTCAGCTTACCAAGTATCAGTGCCTTATATCGGTGTGTCACATGGTTAATAATGATAATTTCGTTTCATTTAAATATGTTTTCCTGTGTTAGGCAATTACTTAAAATTTATATATATATATATATATAACAAATATGAAAATCAATGATAGGGTGACCAGTGTTCAGATGCAGGCACAATAGTGTTGTAATGATTTAATGGACAATCTTAATATAGTATGATTTGAAGTGCTTTTATGCAATTTGTACTAACAACCTGAAGCCATCAGTATCTAATTTATATAATTTTAGCTTTGTGAAAGTATGCTTAAATACCAATTTTTATTGTAACCCTACGATGTAGGGTATCATTGTGGTGATGATTCAATCTCCAACACTTTTATCCTATCATTTTTTTGTTATATTTGTTAGAATAAAGGCACTATGATTAATTTACAGTTTTAAAGCAGTTTTCAGACCAGGTGATTAGCGTTCAGACAGGCTGGCTCCATGCTTTGTTGAGCACAAGTGTCAGGAATGTGTAGATCTCCAACAAAAGGTGTGATGCAGGCATGCCGCTCTACCCTCCAACTTGCCAATAGTTTGAATGTTAAAACTTCCCTCCAATTAGAAAATGTTGTTTTGCATGAATTTTAGCATTAGTTTTCAACTTTTTTAATTTTAGAACATGATATTTTAATAACTTATAAGAAATTTAAAGGTTTAATATTGTAACGGACTGCGTCTGAATTCGGTTAATACAACTGAAAAGAGTCCTGGATGCTGATAAGTCATTTTGGCAGTCCTGCAGCAGTGTGGCCACTCGTCACAGCTTAGCTAGCACTTGCCCCATTCTTGCTTGTGCACCTCACCTCGTAAAATGCTCTGTCAGGTCAGACTGTGAACAGAGAATAGTCCTTGGCATAGGAACGTGAGTCGGTTTTAGGGACTCTTTTATTCAGTTGTTCTCATCGCATTGTTCTCAGTTCTGCTGGTAAAATAACTGACCCACTGCAGTTGCACTACATGTATACGAGTAAGGAGAAAATTATCAGTACAAGTTGAAGTCTTGAATTTCTTTCCTTATAAGGTTGTTTGCACACTTTCATACTCACTGTAAGAATGTCCAGATAGGAGACCTCTGCTCTGTCGAGAGTTAGGCAGTGGAAAAAGACTGATACTACTTAATACACACGGTGAGTGAAAAATATAGGCTATTAGGAGGAGAACTGTACCACTACAGCACTCAAAGGCCTTGTCCTACACGCTCGCGGTTGAAGCATATGGGTGGTAAGCAGGTAAACTAGACAAGGTAATTAAATATGTGGCAGTGGTCTGTGGGTGTGTGATGCAGGAGCAAAGCAGATACTGGAGGGAGATACAAAATAATTTTGTTTCAGAAGCAAAGCATGCAACGAGCGACAAGAAAGATAGATGTGAGTGAATTGAATAATTTTGCTGCCACCAGTCGCACACATTCACACTTCATTGTTTCCTTGTCTATCCCACCTGCATGGCCTGCTTACTGCGAGCACTTATGACACTTGAAGCACCCTGCAAGGTGCTTAGATATATTTTACGCTCAGCCCTGTAATATTAGTAATAAGATATGGCCTACCTTATTTTCACCCAAGGGATCCTTTAAATCCAGTATTGTGAGCCGTGTTTCCGTAAAACATAAAACTAAAGGTTTAGAGATGTTTATATTTACCGTTTTTGTATGTATATATTCACGCCCGCTATAACCAATGTAAACAAACAGATGGACACAATACAAATAATGCCAGGCGGCAAATTATGAACTTTTAGAGAGAAAGTGTGTATATAATTATTGTAAACGTAATATTATTAATTTTGTGTATTTATTTAGTGCTTTGTTTCTTTTTGGCAACACTGACATTTTCACGGCCCTGCGGGAATGTTTAAATAGAGTCACGTATTTTTTTGCCGAGTGTGGGAGATTTGTGGGTGTTGGAGTGGTGCGCCTGCTAGCCAGCAGACGGCCTCATCTCCAGCGGCGGCCATTTTCACCACCCAGTAACGGGACTTTAAGCCCCCCTCAGGGGTATATAAGGCAGGTGCTCACCTAGCCAAATCGTCAGTGTAGGGCTCGGGCCTCCTTCCCGAGCAAGCCTAGGCACCACCCCCCAACCTCGAAAGGGTTGCTTCTTGAGAAGGAAGCGGAAACCCGCCCTCCTACCTGTTCACCACTACCTATCTTCAGTGGTTGCTTCTTGAGAAGGAAGCGGAAACCTGGTCCTACCTACTCTTGTGCCAAAAGCGCAGTTTGAAGGAGACTCACCCAAGCCGCGCAGGCAGTATTAGGGAACGCACCCTACCGCAAGTCGCCACGAGTCGCATATCTGTGACCGCCGGATGCGGAAGTAGAGCTAAGTCCGTGAGAAGTTCCGGGGCTCCGTTCATAAATGACCACACAGTCGAGTATAAGTGAATATTGTAAACCATTAGTGTATAAAGACTTGTGTATGTGAAAAGCCGACTGTATTTAACAAGTGTATAAGGTCAGTGATTGTAAAAGTGTACCAAGGGATAAGAATATACAGTTCAAAACGTATTTTATAGTTTCATTTCTAAATACTTATGTCTGATTCAGAGTGTCTAATACTTAATATCTCGCCTGAGGAACGAGCAGTGATAGAGGATCGTAAGGCAGAAGCCGCAGCTAAGCGCCGACAGGCCATTGCAGGTAACAGTGAGATACCTGTGGGAGTAATTCCCCCACCTCAGAGAACTGCCGAAAAGCCCACAACACTGTCAGAACTTTGTCGTCATTGCAAAGACACTGAGAACAAGCAGCCTAGACGTAAACGAGACAGTTTCAGTCGCATCCTTAGAAACCTCCACCGCCTTCAGCTACCATTAATTAGCCTGATAAAAACTCCAGAAAAACCAGCACCATTACCACACCCCCGCATCCAGTAGCTGAAGAGAGAAGTCGACTTCGAGCCAAAGCCTATGTCGGACTGAAAACGCCGCCTCCTAAGGGAGCTCTTCTAGAAATGGTGAGTGGTCAACACGCCTAACCCCCCCCTTATGAAAAGTGAGAATTTTCCCGCTCTGCTGAGAGACTGTTGTGTCGACTGCCCCTGGAAACCACTCTCCTTGGGACATTTAGCAGCCTCATCCTCCCCTTCAGGGAACTCTCGTGCTCAGACCTCATTGAACTCTGAAGGTATCATAAAATCAACCCCTTTGCCAGCAGAGTGGCGACACACTGTGTAACGAAGCAAATTTTGTAGCAGACACCGCAAGACTAGCTGCGCTTGTGTGCATATGCGGTGGTGAGTGGCACACTAGTATTCAGTCTGCCAAACTGTGCACTGTGCACACGAAAATACAAATTCTTAAGCATTTCCTATTAATCTTATAAATTTTTTCCTTCTAATTTTTTAACTGCGGTTGGTGTAAACCGTGGATAAGGCGCAACCAATATAAATTGGAAGGGGTGGGGAGAGGGAAGTCAGGGCATGCACTTACGTTACTCCCAAGCCAAAATATTTAATACACATGTGACATTTAGTATTCTCAGTAGTTGTTTTAAATTCAGGTCTTCCATTCGGTTAATATAGTATATGTTGTTACCTATGCATATATTTATTATTTTTAAATTTTTAATATTTAAATGTGAAATATATAAAAAAAAATGATGGGACTATAAAACAAAATTAAAATTTGTCTTTCAATTTCTCTAATTCAAATTTGAACATGGTAGGGTTTATGCAATTATTCAAGCAGTAAAACACTGATTAAATAATTATTCTTTTTACATTGTAGTAAAAAAACTATTTTTCTTATTTTTTCGCTATGTAATGCTAAAGAATAACTTTTGACGATTACTAGAAACATACTAATTTGCTAGCCAATCCCATACACTGTAACTACCTGCAACTTAATGAAATAACATTCGGGAAAGGTTTAAATTAATCCTTTTATTAGCTACTGGTTGAACACGTAATTATTGCTGCTCAAGATGTATTTAAATGTATGCTGATGCCAGAAAATTGTAGGAAAAAAACATTCATTCCAAAAAGTGCTTAAATAATTCAACCTATTAACTACTAGACCACCCAACTTGCGTTAACACAGTGGGGTTCTTTCTTTATGAAGTAAATGTACATGTAAATAAATATTTTCTTTATTTTACCATCAATATTAACATCCTTACAAACATGTGAACTATTATTTTGTGGAAAACTTACAAAAAATATATTAATTCACAAACAACAGTTATAATACAATTTTGCACAGTGATGATCACAACTCTTTTTGCACAGACTTTGACAACATTTTAAAAGTACACAGCATCTTTTCATGTAAAATTTTTGACATGAGGCCTGACAAAATACTGCTGTACACTTGAACTGTATTAGTTTTACTAACATGTAATGCTATAACTCCACTAGCAATGATGATACCAACAGAACGTTTTCAAACTTTTGTTTCAATTCAAGCTTCAAATTTTTTTTATTAATTTTTCCAACAACTTAAACGTGAATGATCTACAGATTGTCTCAACTTAACTTTATCCCCATGCATCATACATTATTACACTAGAAGTAATCTGAGTAGAGCACTACTTTTTGAACCATAATGTACATTTTGCTGTTTGCAAAATTACTAATTTTCTTTATAAACACCCTACAAAATATATTGTATTTGACTGCTTTCTACTTTCGCAGTTGACAAAAATTTGAAAACTTAAGTTTGAATTTTTAAAGTATTATTTCTTTAAGCTTAGAATTTTGTAACTTGCCAGTGCAAATAATTAAAAATATATGTTCACACAAACACATAGATGCAATTGCATTAAATTACATCAAATACTAATGGAAATAACTAAAAAGTAAAACACAGAAAGCAAAAAAAAAAAAAAAATAACAAAACGTATATTATCAGAATGTGAAACCACAACTACCCAGGCTTGGTGAATGGCCTCATACGACAACCATTATTAATGGCAGTACTGCTTTCGACAATAGACATAACAAAATCCTACTTATTAAAATATAATAGTACAGTAAACCCTCGTTTTATCGGACCTCCATTCAGCGGACTTCGGATTTAACGGACAAAATCTGGCGAGACAAAATTATTCCAATGTCGGGTCTGTTTGTCACATGCAGCACAAGACCTACCTGGTTATTGTGCTTTGGTGAGTGACATCAGGCGTGCACGGATAGCCATGTAAGACGGTAGGCATAGCTATTTTTAATCGCGTATCGGGGTATGTGCCGTGTCCGGGCAAGAATGATTGTCTACCTCAATTTTTTACGGGACTGTAAGATAAACAGCGCAAGACCTACCTGGTTATTGTGCTTTGATGAGTGACATAAGCCGCGCGCACACAGATAGCAGCGTAAGACGGTAAGCAGAGCTATTCATTCATCGGTGTTTTGACGTGTCCGGACAAGAACGACTGATGTGTCAACTTGAATTTTTTTACGCAGTTGATGTACGTGCGCGTTAAAGATTGTGCGTTTTTTTAATGAAATGGCGTCTGCAACAGGACAGAAAATGAAGAAAGTAACTTTGACATTAAGCAAAAAAAATTGAACTAATAGAAAAGTTAAGAGGCCGGTGTTTCGGTAGCAAGTTGTGTGATGATTATGGTGTGACGAAACAAACCGTGTCGGGCATTCGTAAAGCAAAAGATAAGTTGAAGAGTTATGTGTTGAAATATGATGTTGAACAAAAAAAAATGACCCAGGGGGCTTATGCTCGAATTTTCAGTCGCATGCGAGTTAGAAACCGAGTGGTTGTTTTCAGGACAAGGAGATTGTTTTATTGTTCGGCATTTCATTTTTTTTAAGTTAAAATCGTAAAAACCTTTATCCAAGTTTCTAAAAAAATACAATTCGGCTTCCAAGTTGCATGCAACTAAAAACTCAAGCACAAGCACCCAGGAAACACATGAAACTTGCTACTGCATCTTTGCACGATGAGGCTGTGTATGTTCAACAACGCTCGTGTGATGTAAATGTGCGAGATGTAGAGATAAGATTTTATTACGGACAAACTAGCACAACACATGCCTTTCTCACGCTCAGCATTTCCGCCCCTTCCTTTTCAGTAAGAGTCTCAAGGACGGCGGCTAGATTACTATCTCTCAGACACGGTATATGATACTGCGTCGGGATGCAAACAGCGTAGCTTAGCTGGACATTTTTTATTTGTGTTATATATTTAGCTGTGAAATATAAAACAGCAACTCAAGTTCACGTGTCACAGGTTACCAACGCAATGTAACGTAACATGAAGCCAAGCTGATAGCAAGCCTATTTCTCCTTCTACTCTTCCCCCGCACACCATCCTTTGTTCATTTTACTCTTCCCCCGCCCACCACCCTTTGTTCATTTTACTCTTTCCCCGCCCACCACCCTTTGTTCATTTTACTCTTCCTCCGCCCACCTCCCTTGGTTATCTCCATGAACGGACAAGGCGCATGCTTATCTTTCTACTCCCGCAAGTCATCACAAACCTTCCCCCTTGGCTATCTCTTAGAAAGATTTGACTACAACAAACATGCTGCGTTGCCACGCTATCACACTGCTACATATCTATCAGCTTGTTTATTTCCGTGTGCCGATTTTGGTACTTCGCGATTTACCGGACATCTGATTTACCGGACATCTGATTTACCGGACCACACCTCCCCCCAACAAGTCCGGTAAAACGAGGGTTAAGTGTATTACACAACAGGACGTTATATCAATTTTATCAGTACTCTAATGCCACACACACACATTAAGTTTAGCATGCAGTTTCACAGACATTATATAATCTAACTGTAACTAAGTACTTCAAGAGTTAGAGCAAATAATCTAATATTTAAAAAGACAATCTTTATATGCAATACTTTCATTGGAATGTCTTGGAGTGTCTGTCTGTCTCTGTGTTAGAGAGGAAAGAAATTGACCCAAGATTAACTAGCAAAGTTGCATTTGGAAGAGTTTCAATGGCTGTCTTAAATACCAAGCAAGTGTTTTACACAAGCAAGCACAACACTCGAAATTTCCAGAAAAGAAAATTCTTTTCCCCATCCAACGATGTCTACATAATGAAATCAGAAATTCACACAGTAGAGTTATATACTGTGCTTGTCTACATTACATGTAAAATCAAAATTAATAAAATGTGCATGATATGATTTTGTAATCAAAATGTATACTAAATCATTCTAGCACCTTTGTAGTGGATGCAAATGTAAAAGTATTAGAATATAACATTCGTAATTCTGTTCCAACTCACCAGAGAACAATATGCAGTAATGATTAATTATTATATAAAGTAAACATCAATCCAAACCGTTTGAAATCTCGCACCAATTTCACCTCCATTCAGTGGCGGCCAGCTGTGTAGTGTAATGCTGCAATTGCACCGAGCATATTCTCGCAAAAAATATGTTTCTGTATTCGTCTGTGTGGCAACACTGTTTTTATGCCAGGGGAAAGTTTTATTGCTCATCAGCTAATCCACGCTGAAGCTCTAGGGACTAGCCACACAGGGTTTGCAGTGCCAGGCAGTGCATGGAAAAGCGACGTCATAGTAGGTAAAAACAGCAAGGGTCACATCCCCACCCCCGCAACTGTCCCTGAAATCCGTGCAACGAAGATATCTGTCCCAACGGCTGAAACCATCCGAAAACAACTGAACGGAGCAGGGTGGAAAGTTTTTAGCTGACTTGACCGTGACTAGTTTCCGGACAACTTTCACTTTGTTTGCTATGTGTATTATCGGGGTTTCGCGTAAATTAGCATTGTGAAAAGTGTTTATCTTCTGTAATGAATTCAGTGGGAGCACCGTCGGATTCGCCATTCGCGCGGAAAACATCTGCAGAAAAACTTGAATTCAAGAATAGGTCGGCCAATTTCTGAACTTAATTTTATGACAAGATACAAAAGTAAGAAAGTCGAATTTAAATTATACTTTAATAAGAAGATTTTTGATGAAACTGCACATATTTGCAGGTGTCCTGTAAGAAATCCACTATTTTGTTTCCCGTGTGTATTGTTCTGTGGAGAGCCCTCCTGAAGTACAAAAGGCGTTAAAAGGGCACTTAAAAGCATGTATTAAAAGCCATTCTGAAAACAAAACACACATCGCAAATGTACATAATCTGGCAGATATTGGCACTGTCAACATAGCAACTCAGCTTGATACAGCTTATTGATTATAGATATAAAAACATAATAAACTGGTAGAAAGAAACCATTACGTTTTATCAAAGATTATCAATTGTTTTCGATATTGCGGTGCTTTTGAACTGACAGGTCATGATGAATCGGAGACATCAAATAACCAGGGGATATTTAGAGGTTTAATTGATTTAACTGGCAGCGTAGAGACTGCCATCAAAAATCACATAGAATGTAATAGTGTTTTTAAGGGTACTTCAAAAACAATTCAAAGTTATTTTCTGGATTGTATATTGGAGGTCTGTTGGGAAGAAATTAAACATTAAATACATTCAGGTAAATGTCACCCACAAACAAATATTTAAATTTTCAAAATTATTTTTATATCATGGCAGAAATTTAAAGAATTAATTAAATTTTATGTTTTTGTGTCAATAATAAAAAAATGAAATTGTTAATTCAACATAAAATTATTTTAACGCGAAATACAATTAAAAACCACAATTTTTTATTTTTAAAACAAATATTTTCCCTGACAGTTTCTAATTAAGCTTTTAGCTTAGGAAATCGTGAGTGTACACTGTAGTGTGTATTTACGCTGGTGTTAAACACTTTTAAGTTTACCATTCATAGAAAGGAAATTATTTTATTCGTACAAGGAAATTGATTGGTAAAGGTCGTGACTGTCAAGCAATCGACATGCTTGCTTTCCACCATGGCGATCCTTCCCGAATCCTGGTGGGGTCGCCCCTAATTTTCGCATGTGGAAATCTTACCAGAGTGATGGACGATGTTGCACGGGGTCAGTGGTTATTCTCAGGGATATTTCACACACCCCACACTTGTATTCTGTCACTGCTCGATACCCACATCATTGGCACCTTCCATCACATTAAAATACCATAGCTGCTATAAAAACCGTGTAGTGTGCAAGTGTAGTTGTAAGAGATTTAAAAATAATAGTTTTCAGTCTTTATTATTCAAGGGCAGTTTTCTGCCAACAAATATCTGCCAAATAGCTATGAAAGTCATTCAATTATAGCTTTGTGATATATAAGTTGCAATTTTTTTATGGAATTTTATTTTTGCAGCATATTTTACTTAAAATATTACACTTATTAAAAGCAATATATTAATATTTTTAATTCAAAAACTCCTAAAATAGCACAATTTCGCATCTTAAAATTAAATTTTTCTTGGGGGAGGACCCACGGACCGCCGGATTTTGGCTAGGGGTATGGGTATTTTAACTTTTTAAGGCATTGATTATTGGTATTGCACTGAGCTGACAGGAGTCATCGGCTGCCACTGACTCTATTCATTAAAGTATTAACATATTTATTTTGAAATGACAGTTAACTCAAGGCCAAACCACCTGCAACCCGAGATTCTACAACTCAACTTTAAAAATGGCTGAAAAAATACTCCCTTAATATATTGTCTAGTGCATAGTTATCTATGGACTGCATGCTTTCATGTGCAGCAGTTGGCAGCCCTCTCATTGTCTTTGTTTTGATTCATACAAATTTTATTATTCCTGTGCTATTTAAAAAAAGAATCACCATTTCTAGTAGCAGTGAGCAAGCAAGTTCAATTCTTAAGCTTTGTATTGAGCAACATATGTTTGTTTTGTATGCATTTCAGTTGGTTTGATAGCTTCAAAGCAGGCTGCTTAACAAGGATACTTAAAAAAAATCAAAATATTTAAACAGAATATCAAATCATGTATATGAATGTAACCATATTCCTCTCCATTTGATAGTGAAAAAATAATATTGTGAAGTGTTTTAAATATATAATGATCCAAAAAAAGGTATGTTTATGTTGTAGATTTTTCAGAATGAACTACTACAGTGAACCCTCAATAACTCGGACTAAAAGGGGGAACAAGCTGTCCGAGTTACGATTTGTCCGTGTTATCGAGGGGTGTCCGGGGAGGTGGGGTAATCAGTAACTAAACACAAGAAACGCGAAGAAATTATTACGCTATCATTTCTATAAGCAAAAGAGGCTGCAATAAATACTGTTTTGTACGTAACTATCGTATCAAGTTACGTGAGGGCCGCCATGCAGTGGGAAAATTAACGCTAACTTGGAGGACTATGAAAGAATGTCAAACAATGTGGGCAGTCATAACTTTATTCATTTTTTTATGCTGCTACTTCTGGCTGATCCTTTTTTTATCTCTGTGCTAGAAACTGGCACCAAGGCACCCTCCTATCACGTAAAAGCTTTCGTCTGGCTGGCGACAGTCAATGTGCGTGCACATGTGAGAGAGATATGAAATGATCGTTGGAGATAAGCTAGGGAGGTTGCGAGCGGAAGTATCAAGGTCAACTGGTACAGTCTCATGCAATACAAACGCCGCACGTGACCACACGCATCTCACATAAGATGTTTACATTGAAAAATACCTTACGTCCGTATGTCACAGCGTAGGGGCAGCAGCCAGCTGCTAGCCTGATAGTTACTCTACCTTCCTACAAAGTTACAAAGGTACAAAAATAATTTTCCTTGTATACATGAATAAAAACGGTACTGTAATTAACAATCCTTCTGGGTCACTGTACATATGTGAACACATTTTAACATTATTAATATTAAAATTCAATTTTATGTATGTAAATTGCATCATAGAACACATAATTTACAGCTTTATTCTTACACAGTTTGTCATATTATAAAGCAATAAAATTTTAATCATGTTTTACAGAGTTACCGTATTTACTCGCGTAATCGCCGCATATTTTTGACCAAATTTTAGGCCCAAAAAATGAGGTGCAGCCATTATAAGGGGTTTTCAAAAAAATTACCTTCAAAATTTTTTTGGTGTAGAATATAACAAATGTACATTTTTTCTATATTTACTGGTTCATAACGTGACCATTTCTTCTAAAATAAAGAAAAAATTTTGTCGGTGTATAGTAAACAAGGAAAAATTAAGACTACAAAGTCTTGTCAATCCATTCATATGCGTCACTCAATGAAAATCGTTTAAAATTATCTCGCATAAGACGTTTACATTTTACGTCCATTACACGTACACTATTATTTTCCGTGAAGTAGTTTATAAACAAATCCGATTCACGCTTAAAACGTTACAACTCTCCAGACGCCGTTACGTTATCAACAGAGCATCATCAACCAGCGAGCGTGACTCGTCGTGTCCGGCTTGGGCATGGATGTTGTGTTGCTCTTCCACCACCCACATCGGCTCTTGAAAACATCGTTGTGAAAGGGGCGTAAAACCCTCTCACCAATTTTTCTACATCGCAATGCAAAGCAATGATTTTTAATTTTTTCTTTAATGTCCAGAACAATTTGTTGTGCAGCCCTAAATTCACTGCACATACCAGAACAAAATAATTTTCCGTTTATGTGTCATTGTAACCCCTAGTTACCGTCATTTCACAAGCACCATGCTGAAATGTTTATTTACCACACACGTGCGTGCCTGGCCCGCAGGATGAAGAGAGAGGAAAGATAAAGAAGTGAGAGGTCGGCCTGCTGCGTTGCATCTTTATTCGCGCGTCGCGCGCCTCACTAGCAACATTTTACCATACGGAACTTGCCAGATATTTACTATGTTATAAATAAGGCTAAGTAGCGATGGACGACTATGTTATAAATTTTAATACTGTTCTAAAATATAATGTAATGAATTTAAATCCAGCACAAACAATTTTTTATGTCTTTTAACCAAGAAATAATTAATTAAAAATTATTAAATTTTTTTTAAAATTCTGTCCGAGTTATCTGAAGTCCGGGACTTCGAGGTCCGAGTTATCGAGGGTTCACTGTATACTGCTTTCCAAATTTTTTTTATAAAAAATTACCTAACACGTTGAATCCCAGGTGGTTTACTTAGATAGCTTTAAAATTATAACACACACAACACTCCTAGTAACAAATAAAAATTTTGAAGTTCAGGTTAATTTTGAAATATTACTATAACTTAATCAAAGAGGAAAGTAATTTATTTTTCACTTCTTATAACTGGATGACAAAAAAGACTAATAAATGAAACACATCATTAAGAAAATCAGAAAAAATTATCTCAAAAATAAGGGGTAAAACTACAACGTTGTGGAACAAACAAGCATGCACAGGTTTCTAGCAGCCTTTGTTTTTATGCAAAACACAGTGAAGAAATCCTATAACCTGGGCACAAAATTTCTCTGTAAGTACTTATTTAATGGCTTCATACATAATTTTATCATTTTGTATTAAATTTTTTAACACTAGTTACTACAATCAGTGTTAAAACATGCTTGGGTATTTCTGACAGTTATTTTGTGTCATTAGTATATTGTATGATGCACAAAATATATACGTACTATGAAAAATATACACACATGTGTAAGTACCTGAAAATACTGTTGTCACATTTACAGCACCATTTCATCCACTTCAGTACAGTCAGTTTTTAAAAACAAAATAATGGGTCTTTAACTTAACATTCAACATAACATCCTAGAAATGCAAAGAATATTAATTTCATTAAGTAAATTCAACTAGTATTGCAGTTATGTGAAGGCTTATTACACAATGTAACGATTTTCAGTCTCACCTCACATGTTAGCATTAACTGGCACCTCATCTATTCACATTTACCATATTATTGTCATGTTACTTTTAATTAGTTGTGATGTTTTTTTTTTCACATACATTACTTTAAACAGTTTTGTACAGACATTAATATTTACTTAGCCTTCAACTAACATTAAATAGTGGCATCTCATTCATGCTATTAAAGAGGAAATATGAAATGATACAAATTGTTAACTACCTTATTAATTTTTTTTGCCGCAAACGAGTTATTACAATAGCAATGTGACTAGCTTTATAGTGAAACACCAGATCAACCTTGGACGGATTTAATCACAGCTTCATAAACAAGAAAATTTTAAGAAATCCTACATTACTTATGTAAGTAAACAATAAAAATAAAAAAATAAAATGAACATACTATATTCAGTTTGTAAAAACATTAATCTATATGTAAGATTTCTGAGCTGCCTTTTCGAGAAGATGTTTGCAGTACTTTTGTGAATCAGCCTAACAAATTTTTATGTACCAAGAATAATTATGTTTATGTTTATAAACAGCAGTAAACATTTAACACTCTTAAGACAATTGTTACCTGAACAAAAATGCTGTTAGTTTCACTTATATATCAATATGAAAATTTGTAAGACTGGACACAGATATACAACATTAATATGCAATGCATTCTGCTACCTTCAAAGCACAATGTAATAGCTACCAGAAAATGAAACCTTAAACTTCAATTATTGATTTTAGGCTACAAGACGAACAAGATAATTCTGGGCAACAATCTGCAGTTTTGGATAACTCTATAGCCATAATGGTAATAAAAAGCATATCAGTAAAGCAAGAGAAAATCCATTTTTGCCAAGGCATATGGGAACTAGAAAACAAAAATTAATGAAGCAAGCTGTTACTTGAACAATGTAGTAATAAAGACCTACAAATTGGACAAAACTGATAATAAAAATTTTCTCTTGTACTAAGAAATATGAACTCCACAGCACAACTTTTTGATGCCACTACTTACAAATCACAATGATCAGTTCTATGTATCACCCATAACAGATGCAGATTTTACAAAGTCTTGTCATGACGAGCCTTAGCAACTCCAGTACTATGTGGGGACTGGTTATGCAATGGTGATGATACATGCACTGTAGGTGTAGCACTTTTTGATCGTCGGTGACGTGAGCTGTGAGGAGAAGCACTTCGGGAAAATACTTGTCGCCCATAGATGAGAACGCCAATATCTCTATTGCCTGCTTCCATGGCAATATCCAAGGCCGTAGTACCATCCTAAACAAATATAATATTATAATATAAGAAATGTGTTTGGGTTATACAATTTTTCACAATAAAATTTCACACATTTACCAACACATGTGACAAACTGAACAAAAATCAATTCCACAGCAGTAATACCACATATTAAGAAAATTATAACATTTAGAGTAACTCACACAATCAGATATTGTGACATCACAATCTGGATTAGACAACAACTGCTTTACAATATCTTTGTGGCCATGTTCTGCAGCACACATGAGAGCTGTGCTACCATCTTCATCCTGAATATTCATGTCGGCACCAGCTTCAATCAAAAGCTTAACTGTGTCGAGGCGCCCATGTGAAACTGCCAGCATAAGTGCGGTCTGGCCATGCTGCAACATTAAAAATTGTTTAAAAATCCAACTGTGGGTTACTTAACACCAACTCACCTTATATTCAAATATATGGTCATGTCCAGTACATGAAACAGTTATTAAAATGTGTGATTTTGACAAAAACACTAACTTATGATTTTTGATTGCAAATTGGCTTGTAAGATTATCTTCAAAAATATTATTTTTTGCACTATTAAGGACATCCAATTTTAGTCAGTTTATACAATTTTCCTTTATTAATTTTTTTGTCTACTGTGTAATGTTTAATGTCAAACAGAAAATATTTTCTTCTTTTAAAGAGCATCGAACTTGGGAATAACGAAAACAGTGATAAAACAAAAGGATTTTAGGAACCAGTTGGTCCTTCGAAATCTATTGCGTTCATTTGTGTTGTCTAGTCTATTGTATGTGACGTTGTCATTGTTATTCTGTCTTGTGTCCTTTATTGTCTTCATCCCAGTATTGTCTGCGCTGTCCCGAGTTTTACAGATTATTTTGTTTTGTATTTAAACTTTTATTTTTGGATGTTTATTTTATTTACCCTAACACAACGTGAGGTAGAGGGGTTTCGTAAGCGATGGTGATCTTGGTGCTGATTTTATGGGCGCCAGCAATGTGGCCCACACATTGCAATTTTAGAGACTATCTCAAGGCTGGTTATGGGTTCAAGCGTTGCTCCTCTCTACCTCTGTGTCGCATACAATTTACCTCGACTCACATAAACACTAGCGTCACTGATCACTGACAATTAAATTAAATGGGGTTCTATAATTATAACAGACAACACGTACGGTACGGTCATACCAGTCTTGGTTTATTTCACATCTCATTACACTGCGTGCCTTGTATTGGTTGACTACGTGCGTAGCGATGTCCGGGGGTTCCTAACCTGTTCTGCCCACTAGCACTACGTAAACCGCTTCCCACTCCGTACTGTATGATAACATAGTCGCTATGGGGTAAGGGCGCCTCCAGCTGCTAGGATGAACTGCAGGTGGTTACCCAGGGACAGGATACAGAGCTGTAACCACTCAGCTGGGTAGCAGAACACATCACTTGCAGGTTAGCCCTCAGCCAAGACTCAGGCCTGAAGTAGATGGGAACATAAGGGTCACAACTGGGTTACAAAACAAACCTAATTGGTGGGACTTAACATACCCAGATCCCTGGACAAGAGACATATAATCATGACAAATAAAAATAACAGCTAGTAAAGCACTAGGACTGAGAATGGCGTCAGAACACACAGATTGGTGTGGCGACCACGTGGTGTAAACAACACTTGCAAACCCTTAAGTTACTACATGAACCCTGGACAAAATATATAGAACCCTGACAAAAATATCACTTGCAATATACTCATTTCTGACGATGGTGAATGCAACAGCCTTGGACCTCACCCTATGGCTGTGTGGCCCACGCTTACGCACTTCTCTCGTCTTGAATTAGTAAAGGCCACGAGGGCACAAGTACATTAATTACACTGCAGGATCTGACTGCGGGGAACGTCAAAGCACGCGCACAAGAGAACAGGTTAACCTGTAAACTATGAAAGGCTATTGCGATTAATTCAGGGAACAAAATATGAAGGTGCGCGCGGACAGCGTCTTACTTCTCTCGGCTATGAAGAACGACTGCCACGAGCTAGCTGCTGCGCGGACCCAACATGGCCGCCTACGGGGTTTACACCACTGGAGGTCGCTTGCATGATAATGAATTACTATAAATTAAGCAAAAGGCGCAAAACACTAACATTAATACATTTTACAAGTGCGGATGTAAAAACACATTATTTGATTATTTCCTTTAACTATTTTCCGCAGAATACAAACAATACTAATACTCTGCAGCCGCGGCAATTCAAATAGAGTTCGCTGAACAGTTATTTCACCAATACACAACACTGCATTGACAAAACTCGTCCTGCCTCGCACATGTGTGGCGACGAGGGCGGGAATGTTCTACGTGTCACTGGCCTTGGGCTTTGGTCAACCCTTATTTGTTGTTGATTAATTCCTTATGGAATCTTTCACAATCTGTTGTTTTGGTTTATGGACGTGTTGACTACAGCCAACCTAGGCTTGTTTACTAATTTTTTTAGTTTTTCGTCCGTTTTAACTTAGTCTCATTCTAAGATTTCTGGGACGACATAATTTTGCAATGGCATATGTCCACAATAGTACGGTTGTTCATTCTGTCTCATTGCAAGAAACATTCAAAGACATTATTCAGCTATTAGTCACACCCACTGATGTTCATGTAACTTTTGTAGCTAAGTCGGGTCTGTGTGTGAGAGAAAAATGTGATGTGTACTATTTACACAACGGCCTGAACAACTACATCAAAAAGGGGGATGCAAGGTAGTAGCAGGCCTGAAAGTGAGTGAAAGGCAGAAGAGGATTTGAGAGGAGAGTAAGTTTGATGAGGGTTTTAGAATGAAGAACTGGTTGTTCACGTTTGTGTAATGTGTTTATAGGATCACTGCTTGTAGCAGCCAGCTGTAGTAATCACTCTACATGGCCTCATTTTTTACCACATAACATATAATAATTTTTTTTTTACCAACAAAGTGTATTATCCATAATTTTAAATTATTTGTGACTTTCATACCCGTGATACAGCAAATAATTGGGAAATACCTGTACTACTTATTTGTGCCAATCTCATCATCAAATAATGATATTTAACTTTCAGAGCCTTGAAAGATCCGACAAAGTCGTATTCTCTTAAGTTATAAGCTAAACACAAAAGTCACTAACTCAGTTACAGTTAATGCTCATATGTACTTTCACATTTAGCACTGAACATACTATTACTAAAACTTTACCTGCTGAGCTCTGACATTGACATCTGCCAACTGGAAGAGGCGTCTAACAACTTGGCGATGTGTTTCTGAGCAAATATCAGCAAGTGACACCAACATTACACATGTGTAACCAGCAGCATTGGGCTGATTGATATTGCAAACTTTTGAATCAAGCAGGATAGACACCACATCAAAATTTCCATGTGAAACAGCATAGTGCATTGCAGTATTTCCCTGTGTAAACAAACACACCATTGTATTGTAAATATTCCACATATATTAAACTTATTTACAGTCCCAGAAACATGAGAAAAGTTGGAGGAGGGATTAAAAATAACAATAATACACATCAACAAAGCAATTCCAAGGCAAATAACAATTACAGGGGATATTTTAACAGCAAGAAAAATATTTCCCACTTGAACGATTTTAATACTGAAATGACATCAGTTACAACAGACTATAACACAGTCCAGCTGCCAGTAAAAATGGAACTAACTCCATTTGAATGAGTTTGGGTACGAACTAGTGTATGGTAAAAGCAAAGTGTTTCCTACTAATAACCTTACCTAGTTGCAGTGGAAACAAAAATTGAGTTGTGTATGTGCCTTTCAGAACTATGTATGAAATATATGAAAACAAATCAACAAAAAGTCATGTTTACTTTAAAATGTGATGAGTAGGAGATAAGGGTGTGTAAGAGATGTGGTGGGAGGGCCGCAGCAACCAATCTGGTTGTTGTGATGCTGAGAGGGAGTATTTGTGACAGTAAAATGTGAGGGGAGGAGGGTAGTAAGCCAGCCGTGTGCACACTCCTCTAGTGTTTTGTGTGAAGCATGCTTTTGTTAGTTGCTGTTGCTACACCACCCCCAACTGGCCCCCACTCCCCTCTTTCCATGCACTGCACCGTTACTCCTTCAGCCATTGTTATGCCTCATATACGTTCTTCCGGGGTTGAAAACTCAACCCCCTTCCCATTTCAATAGGCATGTGCGTTTCTCTCTATATAAATTAGCGCCCGTTTACACGTGACATGGTTCTGTAATTCTGTAGTCATTCACAGTCATGCTTCCAACTTCACTTGCATTTTCTGCTTTGGTTTATTGATAACAATTTTGGATTACAATTTTTAATCAACTACGAATTTGATTACTATGATCATTAAAAACCTATGAAGAATTATAGACATTCATTTCCAAAGTGATTTTTTTGTTAGAAAACAGTTAAATAAAGGCTTTACATCTCGCTACCAAGTACGATATCGTAATTAATATAGAAAATGGAAATAGCTGGTAGACACATCTACCTCCTGTGTCACCACTCGGCACTCAATGCAAAATATTTAGACAGGGAGAAGAGGCAAGCTATCTTCCTTGCCTTGTGAAGATGAGAAGCAGTGTCTGAGATAGTTCATCACTGCTGATAATAATTACCGGCGAAAAATGTGGATGTGTTTAGGCTTGTGAACAGAAAATCTTGTAAAAGACAATTAGGAAAGCATATTTCTGACACAGGTTTGTCTTACTGTTTAGGGCCCTGGTTATCACTATTTGTTTAGCATACTGAGCTGTGTTAATGCCCTGCCTTGTTTTTGAAAGTGTCTAGACATAAAAAAGTACTATCAGAGAAACTATCCCATATTATGTGCAGCATAAGCTGCAAGGTATCAAGAAGCAGCGATTGTTTAGAGCGAGACACCAAGCAAAACCCCCTGCAAGCCTAAGTAAATACATATGTGTGTGTTGGGTACAGGTGAATGGGGTAGAATTTTACTGATAAAAAAAAAGGGGGGGGGGTGAATGAGTGAGAGAGACAACGTGTGGGAATCAATACATGTGGTTGGTTTGTGTGTGTCTGTTAGACAAATGCACAAAAAAAGTAGCCAACAAGGAGCCTACAGTGTTGCCACACTTCAGGAGTAGAACAGTAATGAACAACGTTACGATATCATTTCTTGGTACAATATCTGTATATGTGAGCACCTAGTTAATTTTTCTTAATGTACTCATCAGTATCATTTGTAAATACAATACATTTGTTTTTTTTTTCACTTGCACATCAGTGACAAGGCACAGCAGGACCCAGGAGCTATGTAACTTGACACTGACCTTCATACACAGCTACGTGCCACAGGCATGTGTTTGGCAAGCAGGTAGGTATTCTGCAAGCACTTCCAAACTTTTAATGATTAATACGTGAAATGTGGTAATCCGTGATTGTTTTGGTCCCTAGCATCACTAATTAATGATGTTCTACTGGATACACAATCAAATTTTAGTTTAAATCTTTGAATTTTTGTCTAGTCCTATGGCCAGGTTAACAGTTTGCACTACCTACCCTGAAAGATTAATAATTTTTTGTTACAGTAGTTTTATGTAAACTTCTTCACAAGATTATTTTCAAGAGGTAATTTGAGCTAGTTTAACAATGTTACAATTAGATTATAGTATTGCAAATCAAGAATGTTTTAGGTTTTTTTTACAATAGTCAAAATGCCACTCAATAGCAGGTGCTAACGAGTCTTATGATACGTTATAACAGAAGCCCTTCTAATTTGCAATAACAAAAGTCTACTATGTGAAGCTAGGCTTAACAAAATGTAACAACGTAGCTAAGCCACAATAAGTCACATACATGTTTTTATAAAACCTGAGACTTGCGCATAATCTACAGAACAATACATGTAACAATAATTGATGAGCCAACATAACTGACTCTGGTTGCTCTGGTCTCTAGATACCATAATTAAATTTAATGCCAATCCTGAATTTATACATAGTAAACCTGCCAAATTCTATGACAACCTAACAATACAATTTTTAAAATGATTAAAATTGTGCACAAAGAAGTTGTGACATTTCATGTGTTGTTTATTATTAACTGCTACAGAATTAAAGCACTTTGCTATTCTGCGACTACAATGAAATACCATGCTGCCTATCAATATTACAGCAAAACTATTACTTAAACATAGTCCTTTAGCTGAACAAGAACATATGATATTATGCAGCATATATACAATACCAAACACTCTCAATTTCGTTCTCAGTGTAACATTATCTCTGCTCCACGACCACAGACATTGTAGGTAACGCTAAAGACAATTCAAACTTCGTATCCCACCTATTGGGTGATGGGTGGCGACACTAAAAATAAAAACTTTAATCTCTTCTTGTTACTTACAAATGAAATACAAAATAAATTATTAAATTACATTTATTTATGTCACTAAATTTTACAACTAAATATTACACTCCTTCAACGTCTTTTACAATCATTACGACCAGACATGGCATTACGTTCTGAAAAAATCTTCACACAACAATTTCTCGCAGTTTAACTTTAAGAATGCAGGGATGAAAACGTACCCCAACATCCTAATGGTTACTTGTACCAGCAGAAACAAATTTAAAAAGAGCTAGCTAGAGTCCAAAAAAGATGAAAAAGGTCTGATCACAGACAGTGCTAGAGCAGGCTACAGTGGCATGCTTTACATCACACATATGGTGAAGCGATTCGCTTCTACTGTGGTAACACTTAAAACTGCAGAGATCAAGGTATACCCAATATTTTCCCCACAGGGAAGGCATAACGCCACCTAACTTCCTATCCTCCAATCAGGACACTGTGTGACCCAGCTATGCCCATTCTAATAAAAAAAATTAACTTCTCTGACTGTGGGAACATAAATTACGGCCACTTATAAATAACACCATCGTGAACATTCTAGACATTATTTGAAGCACTACCCAAACAACAAAATGTCATTAAAACCCTAAAAAGACAAAATATTACCCAAAATTAAAATTTTGTTTAAACAAACCTATAAAACAATATCAATAGTAATACTTATTACCATCAAAAATAATAATTAAAAAAAAAAAGATGTTATAACTAAAACAATGTGAAACATTGTGAGATTTCAAGAAGCACAAAGAATATTAGTAAAATTTCAAACTTCTTCATTAAAACTGCAACACCTTAAATTTTCCTTAAAAATTACAATAAATCAGTTTAAGTTAGCAGCTATAAATTAGGAAGTTATTCATGACAACACATTGCTGTTACCTCTTTAGCTATGCCAAGACTGCATCCAAAACGATCTCACAGCACAGCTGTATTAAGGCAGAGTACAGACTGCTTAGGAAGACTGGCTTTTATTATCGAAGACCGACTGTTATGTATATCCTCGACACGTGTTTACAGATGAAGATGTCTATGAAGTGTAGCACTCAACATGTCCACGAAATAATGAAGTGAATGAGATTTTGGTCAGCACTTAACATCTAGTTGAAAGGTGACATATGGAGCAGCACTGAAATGAAGGCGCGGCAGGAATAGAGATCCCCAAGAAAACCCACCCACCAGCAGCATCGTCTGCATGCGAAAATCCATGCACCAACCCTGCTGGGAACTTAACCTGGATCACCTTGGTGGAAGGAGAGTGCTCTACCCACTATGCCAACCACTACCTCCACTGGAGAGTCTAAGGGAAGAACAATGCTTTCTTAGATATATTGTTGCAGAGCTAAATTTTTGAGTTTTATTTTTGCAGGCGCGTTGCACCGAAATTTGTTAAAATTAAATGAACCGAGAAGCGTGGGTCGTCTGTTGCAACAGAGTTTCGTCAGAAGCGGGCCACTGCTGACCGATTGTTGCAACATACGGCCGGGGCTGCAGACCCGGTGTCGTCGTGGTGATAGTTTGCAGTTTTGGAACCGCTTGGCTTAACTCTTGTTGCAAAATTGGGGCGTTCCCGGGGTAAACACTCCGGTGGTGCGCCAGTTATAGGCGGGTTTTCGCTGACTGGTCGTGCCGCGTCATAGGAGGGGCGGTGCAGTTTTAGGGCGTCTGTCGCCTAGGTGCGTGGTGATTGTAGTCTTGATGATTGCCAGAGAGAGACGTTTCCAGCGAGTCGACTTCACTGAGAGAGCTAAAGTCAGTAAGTCACTGCTGGGTGGGGTTCCTGCCCCACCCGGACATCTAGATCAAGTCTTAGTCGCAAGAAAATCCAGTAATGTTAATGTAAACCGTAGAGTAAATAATGTTTAAACAGAAGCCTTAAGTCGGGAACACCAAGGCCGCGAACCAGTCCACAGACCTTTCGTCTGTACCTTAGTACGAAAAATTGTTTTAATTTGTTTAAATTGTAACTTCGGGTTTAGAGTTGACTTTGATTTTTAAAATAATACAAGATAAAGGTTGTTATTCTTTCCAATTGTTAAATATTTTATAATTCTTTTTAATGTAACTTACATGTTGAAACCAAAGTTCCTATTTCATTGTAATTTCGTTTCGATAAAATTATTAAATGTTTCCGTGTGAAATCTAATTCTTTTATTTAGTAGATTGTCCCCCATACGTTAACTGGTTGTAAGGAAAGTGTCATGTGGAAATGCTGGTGTTCTAAGTTAAGTGGTAATATTTAAAATTCCCATATGCCTACTTCCTGTACAGGGAGATAGCTAATATCCGTATTCCCAGTCATTGAATTAATTCCTCTCTCAGTTTTCTGAGTTTTTTAAGTTAGTTTAATAATTTTTTAAGGTAGTTATTTTTGTCAAGCGAATTTTGCTCTATCCTTGTGATGTTACGTTCCACCTGTAACTTTCCTGGTATTCACTTTATTTGTCCCCAGTTTTAAAACAAGTGCCCGACAATATTGAGATTTTTTTTCACAGTGATTCTCAACTGGTTCACATTTTGGGAGAATGTGGACAGTAATTCAGGCAACCACATGTTGTGGTGAAAACCATACTACACAACCTTTATATCTTGATGTTTGAACTGCAGTTTTAAATTATATGATGATACCCAGAGGACCAGGGTGTCTCACCCTGAACTGCAGACTTTATGATTGGGGGCCCGTAGGCATCTATGTGCCCAGAAGGATGACATGGAATGAGGCCCTACAACGGAAAATCAGGAATGAGGAGGGTGGGGAAAACATGAGATCCCCAAGAAAACACACCAATCAGTAGCATCACTTAGCATGATGAAAATCCAGGGATGGACACTGCCTGGAATCAAACCCAAATCGCTGTGGTGGGAGACGAGCGTGCATGATCACTAGTTTTCTGGATTCACTTCTGAAAAGCACAACATATGCTTATATTTTTATGTTAGTCCATCATGAAATAATGCTACAAGTTAACTTTCTTTGCCCACGATAATTTACTATTGTTAAATACCATTTTGTGACCAAATGATCATGAACGGGGTGGATGTTTGTAGCTTCAATGTTGGACACCAATGTGAAATTAAACCCAAAAAATAAACAAAATGCAAAAATTATCATAAATTTGTAAATACAGTAATCCCCATATTTACAAAAGGGTTACATTATGGAAGCTGTTCTGTAACTCAAATTTTCCATAAGTAGAATTGTAGGTTAGGTACGAAAGGAACTGCGCAAGAAACTAAAATATTTAATTGTGTTATGCTTATAAATGAAGGATGTACACTAAAACCTCTATTCATCATTATTCAAGGGACCATAGGAAAAAACTATGCATGCGGGGAAAGGAAACATGCAGGTAACACCATTAGCATCACTAATTCGCAAAACTCTGAAATCATAACCTCAAATAATTTACGTACATGAAAATTTGAACTTTTAACGGTGAACAATCAATTCTGACTTTTATTTTAATAATATTAAAGGTAAAAATCTGAGACTCTTGGTGGTGTCATCAACACACTTCTTGTCAGGACATTTGTTACCTCATTTATTATTTACAGGCATTCTTCAGTTGTACGAACAGATTTTATAGGCAGCAATATTTTTAAGCAATAATTTTAAAAACATATTTAGAGTGATTTTAAATTAAAATAAGCAACTTGCAAAAACATTCTTACAAACAAAACAGGAAACATAAAATGGTTAACGAGATACATATGATAAATAACCTGCTGCAGTTAGCATAGTTTTCTCAGTTATATCAAAAGGGTTTCCCGATTACCAAAGGTTAAACGGGTTAGTGTCGAACGCTTGCAAAAAATTAGCCTGATTCACAGAAGCACAGTAGCAGCGTTCACTCGATGTGGACGTTAACTCCTCCAGTGATAACCTAGTGACATTTCATAAAGGCACATTGTTACTAGAGACAGGCAGTCGGCTGCATTCGGAAGTGCCAAAATGGCGGAGTGAAATTCTCAAAATACTGTAATTTTTTTAATTAACTTTATTTTATTTACAAATGAATGTGTAAAAAAAGGAACAACTTTACACTTGAGCAGAAGTGAATTTCCTCACAATATGTATTACATATCTCACTGAAAGTAATATGTTTGACATCAAAAAACTTTAGTTTTTTCGTTAGTGGCACCATATCTACATACTGCGCATCCAAGAAAAACACAATGAAATGTTTACTTTGTATATACAATACAGTTACCTTTCGTAAATTCTTCCTTAGAACAAGATGAACGACAGCCTGAAACTATAACGGCGAAATTAGCTGTCAATACGTACCAATAATACATTCCTCCATGTTTGTGACATTAGAGAATGTGTGATATAAGGATATGATTGATACTTTTGGTAACACCTACTGTTAACGAGAAATGTAAATGAGCAATATTAAATGTCAGTAAAAATAATAATTTTGAAAGTGTCAGATTCACATTTGAATGATCAATGCAGAAAATAGAGGAATTTAGGAACGATGCACGTGGGTCTTTAGGGGGCTGAAAGTTTGCTCATTGGACGGGCAGCCCATCAGGATTTTTCTGACAAGGTGTATTTGAAAAGAGACTGGAAAGGCAACCTTGCCAATATCTTCAAACATGTTAGTTTCCATGCTATAAAAATCCTGAAAGTTTGCCCGACTGGATGGGCAGCCCATCAGGATTTATTCTCGCAAGGCATATTTTAAAACAGACTGGACAGGCAACCATTCCGATTTCTTCAAACATATTAGTTTTCGTGCAGTAAAAATCCTGAAAGTTTGCCCGACTGGATGAGCAATCTTTCCAGTTTTGGAGGCAGTTGTACTCGTGCAGAACATCCTGAAAGATGTCCCCACTGGATTCTTGTCACATCCTGAGAGATGTCCCCACTGGATTCTTGTCACAAAATGGCTGCCAGCTTAGAGATATCGATAAAGAGAATCAAGTTGTTCACCAATTACACAATAGATGGCACTTTCACCTGCATCATAGTTAAAATTGTTGCAGTATAGATAGTTGATTTGTAAAATTTTAGGTAGCGCCAGCAGTCATCCTGAACGTGTATTAATTTGCAAATAGTACTTGCAAATGCTAAAAAATTTTTAAATACAAATTTGTGATAAAAACTGTTCACATGATTTTGAATAGACCATCTTCTGGACAGAAGTTTTAAAGAATATTTTTTTATTTTTAATATTGTTGATTGTGATAATTACGAAGAATAAATCATTTTACGCATCATGTGATGACCGAACATGTGAAACAAATACTTTCCGATATATATTTGGCAAGTGGTACCAGCGGCGCAGCATCATCTCTTCTCAAGGGGGGTGAAAGCATAGATCCCAACCCCATGTTCCTAATTTCGAAAGTCAATTTTTATATGATTGCCTACACAGCATTCTTACAAGTAAATCCTAAATGAAAATTTTTTTATGCATATTAATATATATTAGCGACATTAACTGGTCTGAAAACTTTCAAGGTAATGGGGGATAAAAATTATACTTTTATTTTCGTAAATAATGTTTATTAAACTGAACTTAATAACATTATTAATTAAAGGGGGGGGGGGATGAGGCCTTGAACTTTTTATTCATTCACCTCCCCCTCCCCCAAACTGAAGTTGACGGGAAGGGAGTCCGGAGGGTCTCCTCATTTGTGAAAATTTGCATTTCAAGGTTTAAAATAGTGCTTAATATTTTTTTGCTGAGGAAACAGGTTTTGTGTTGACGATTTTACAAGGACAGCGTAGTCCCCATTCAAGATGATACCTAGAAAAACCATTAAATATTTATAGAATTCTTCCTAAATATTTTCAAACCAAATGCAACCACATAAAGTAATAAGTCTATGTGTATATAGAGGTTTAAAAATGTCATATTTTCAAACACCGCCGTAAACATTGAAAATGTTCTTATTGGCTCACATGCATATGGCAAAATTGGGAAGTTGTTATAGTTTGTTGCCCGACTGTCAGATATTTGCGCTGTTGCGCAAAGTGGCTGACATCAGGTGGCGAGTTTATGAACTAGTAAAGACGACATCAACAAATGTTTTGGCGTTTACGGCAATGTGAAAGTTCAGATGTATTTGAGAGTTTTATTGCGCAGAAAACAAGTTACTTTAAATGATCTGAATTGGCAGATATTTAAAATAGTCTGAACTTTCCTTGTTGCCATGTTAGTTTAGGATAACAAGTTTTCAAAGCATTATTTTCCAGGTGACAATCGCAGTTGCTTCGTGCTGAGTACCTTCAACATCAAAGATTTATATATATGCGTTTGAAATAGGAAAAAAAGATAAAAATTAAAACCAATTTACATACATAAATTAAAAACAAATAATTCTTTGTTATGAATATTCATTATTACTACACGCAAGTGAACATTGCATGCAATCTGTCACTAACAAAAATATCCAACGTGACAAATATTGATACTTAACTTTAAATTTTAACACATTCTATTATTCAGTTTGCGACCGTCATGCATATATTTTTAATAAATTTCTTAAAATTTAATTTAGACATTTGTAAGAACTTAGTAAGAAATTAAAATATGAAGTAATATTTCATAGACACACCAAATGAATCTAGTATCATCACACGAAAATTCGTTGTATTTTCATTACATGCATTTTAAATATTTTATAATAATAGCGTTATTTATTGACAAATTTAAACTGTTGTAATTTTACTATACTTGGAATAAAGGTATTAGCTGACATTTCCTTAATTTTTCAGATGTCCCTCATTTTGGCTGTTTCACATGTTTACTTAAAAATCTTCTGGTGATTATCAATGTATACTTATGCAGTAGATTCAGTGATTAGCTACGTATGCTATTTATAACATCAAGGAAAAAAGGCAGACAAATAGAACACCTGATTCCCAAACATGACATTTGTATCCCAAAGCACAATCCCGCATCAATTAAAATTTTTTTTGCCAAAACTTTGATAAACAGGGAGCACAAATTCTCTACACAATCAATACTTGCATATATTTATATTGCTGGCTGAAACATACTTTTATTTCACCCATTTCGCACACAAACAAAAATCTTAAATGCAATTACAAGAAAACAAATGGCCAAGTAGCTTCGTTGATGCCGTCTTTGCCCTTCATTTTGTCATACGCACTCTAGAGGAAGTGACGCCGCTAATCATAGTAGGTTTTGTAATATTACACTGACTTAAAAACTGGGCAAATTTAACATACCCTGTTACTTAAAAGCTAACTCGTAAAATTTGCTCCTTGTCCTTGCATGCACCGTTACTGTTGAAGATTTTCTTAGTTAATAATGAAGATTTCACTTGGTACTGAGTCTAAATGAGTGGAGACCGCAAGGAAGCTTCCGCACACTGCAATGTTTTAGTGGTAGGTTTGAGTTTAGGCCAGTTTAATTCAAATTTTGGAGTGATGATAACTTACTATGAATCCATTCTATTGTGTCATATCCGCTCAAGAATAATACATATTGATTTAAAGTCAACTGTATGAAGGTGGCATGCATTTAAAAAATAAACATCGAGCTAACAGTTTGAATGTGTTTAAGCAAACCTGCTGGCTCTTACAGGCTGGTGATCTAACGTTCAGATAGTGCGAATCGGGAAAATAATATAACATGTTAATTTACGTACAAAAAATCTATTTTTTCCCTCAATTATGGTAACGTTTCTTGTGAATGACAGTGAGAACTGTCCGCAGTAGTGCTGCCATCTATTGACGCATTTTGCAAAACCCCGCCTACTTCACGGTTTATCGGCCAATTACAGGTGCCTTTAATTCGCTTATTGGCTAAGCTGTTTCTACAGGCGAGGCGGCCCCACAGTGGAACAGCAAAAACACAATAAATTCAACAGATGCTGAAATGAGGTCGCAACTTTTTAACTTAAAGGACTTATTTTTTTCATATTTACTGTGTCATATGGTACACAATACACTGACGTAACCATCACATACATGAACTATACTTTCATCGACAATAGACTGTTTCAGGTTTTGTTTTTAGAAACCATGTACTTTGTCTAATATTATCACACGGCGCTGTAGAAAAAAAATTGTATTTGGAGTAAATATAATTGTATTGCTGCACAAAGGAGCTACTGTGGACACTTATGGAGCACCCAACCATAACCGTTCTTAACACACTATCAACCATACATAATGCAATTTCACGAACTAAACAAGTTGCAGTAGAGTTAAAGAATAAACAAACATGCAATTTCAAGTCCAATGACGTCACAGGGACATCAACAGGCGGCACTCGTTTTTACTGAGCTAAACTAAACTCTACAGCTAATAGCCCATTCTTGAATATCAGATAGAAATTTTGCTTTACATAACTTTGTTTTAAATAATGAGTACTTTCCTATTTACTATATCATTAATTTCTCCTTTTTATGACAAACTTGATTTTAAACAAAACAAGGCAAATATTTCTGTGACTGTTATTCTGCTTTCTTTTCAAAAGATTTTTCATATCTTAACACGGCAAAATAAGAATAACTAAAATAAAAATTGTAGGCTTACATTTTGTTTTCTGAAGAACTGTCCATTGCAAGCAGTGTAGCACATTGTCTCCTCATTAAAATTAATATATTTCATAAAAATGTAAGTTATATATTTTATAGCAATTTTGATATTTTATATGAATAAAATAACATCGAAAGTTGCTAAATTGTTTCCTTAACAATGGCCATCACGATACAGGTTACATAATGTACTGTTTCTAATGACTTTGCACTCCCATTAGATTCCACACTTTTTTTCTGGCTACGTCAGTGATTTTAAAGAAAACTAACATAATTTAAGAAACTCAATTAAGGTACTTTTAGTTCACTAGTATACACTGCTAACACACATGGTGTACCTGGTTATACCTATAATTCACCGCCTCTGTAGTACATAACGTTTTTGCTGGAACAAGTAGCTACTCCGCTTGCCCTAGGCCTAGCAGTTGAACATGTGTAAACAGTGGTGTAACCAGGGTTTGTGTGTGTGTGTGTGTGTGTGCAGGGGGAGGGGGTGAGAACCTGGAAATATTTTTAATGAACACAGACCACCTTTATATAGCAGGGGGTCCAGGGGTCCTCCCTCAGGAACTAAGCTTTGAACATTCTACTTGTTAAAATATTATTAATTTTTAATATAGATTTCCTTAAATTTTTTGTGGCTAAAAAGAAGGAGGGAGGCTAGGACATCTAACCCCTTCCCCACTACTACGTACTTGTGTGTACAAGTACAATCTAGATCAAATACCAAATTGAGACTTTATAACGAATAGGTGGAGATCAAAAGAAAGAACAAACACAAATTAATGCAAAAGCAACAATATAATCTACCCACGTTTGTTGTTAACGAAGATCGAATAAGTAGCAAAAACATCACATCTGCGTTAGTGTTCACTCCAGTTGTTTAAGGAAAGTCTGCTGTGTAAAAGACTACCCACAGTCTCATCATCCGAAACAAACATAAATACATCACTGAGACATACCATTGACTCACTGATACATAAAACATCACTCTTTAGAACTTCAAAGTTGCAACACTACAAAGAAAGCAGCTAAGCCACAGTCTGTGAATACAATAATATCTGAGAAGCAATTTTAAAACCTGGAATACAAAAACATTCAAATAAAACTAATTTAATAACATACAGAAGGAAAACATTCACACCATTATGCAATATAGTTTTCCTTAGAACACTAATTCTATCCAGTGAAAGTTACAATCAGAAAATCTCTTTACCCTCTTTCACCTAATCCTTGGATCCTCCACAAATGAAAATGTTAATTACATGCTTTGTACTGCATATTTTACTACATTTAAAATTACAATTCCATCTCTACAATAATCTTTAATTTTTATTGACTGAATGCAAGCCTAATTTTCAACTTCCAGAGAAGACGTTTCTACGTATGCTTGAATATTTACAACACGGAATGATAATTTATTTAAAGAATACTGTGGGTAAATAATTATATTTTATTCTAAACAATACTTTGGCTTTGAACAAGATTAACAAATTACTCTATTCCTAAATTGAATGTATAAATTGCAAGTAGAAATATACCAATGAAAACAAATTTAAGAAAAATGTGAATACTACTCAATGAAATGTTTAGAAACGAGGAAAGAAAATATATCCTTTCACAAATAAACGTATACAGAATAACAATATATTCTGTCAATGGTGAGCGGCAGAATAAATGAGCAGCTGATATTTGTAAGTCCATTTCCAGAATTATTAGCTTAGAAAAAGTGAAAAAAGTGTAACCTTCCCATGCGCAAAGAACCACACATGTAACTTTAGTCAGCGTTTATTTATGAAACACAAATGGACAACTACAAATATTGTTTAATTTTATGAGAGGTGCGAGTTATTTTTTAAAAACAATATAGCATAATGCTATCAAGTTTATTGTG
>PNEQ01111728.1:36527-48574 GCA_003012365.1 Medauroidea extradentata
AAAAAAAAAAGGAAAAAAAAACTGCCGCATAAAAAAAAAAAAAGAAAAGTTTAACCTAGGCCGCTAATAAAGGTATGGAAGTTTTAATTAGTAAACAATAAAAAAATGTATGTAACTGCAACAAAAGTTCCGTATATTGTGTGGCAACTCCAAAAGTTAAATACAAACATTAACTTACATTTAACATAAATTTAAATACATTATTTAGGGAGGCATTCATAGTTATATCTTAAGCACTAGCTCCATCAAGAAGTTCTTATTTGATGTCTTAAAGTTCGATTTTTCTTCCATAGACACTTCTTAAAGCTGATCTCAAGCTACTGCTAACAAGACAGACTCCATCAAGACGATCTTATATTCCTCTGTCTTAAGACTGTGTTTTCATGTTGCATAGTGTGCTTGAAATCACCGTTTCCGAACTGTATTTCATAGTCGTCGAGCCCCTGCTTAAGCAAAGGAATAAGATCGTCTTCATCATGTCAACTGCCGAGGTGACTTAAGACCGTCTCGATGCATTATAAAATGGCGGATGTTAGTGAATAACGATAACCTCGTACACTATAATAACTGTATTTCTACTGTAAAGTATATAAAACATTGTATATATGACACCGATTGAGTTTTGCATTTGGCGCAACCTTTATAGTATACAGAGTATTAATTTATTTCTACCGAAACAGAAAAAAATTGTCTCATATTATACTTGTAGTAATTCTCGTCTGCTGCAGTTTGAGATTAAAATAAAACTTTATGATGAAAATACATAGGTCTATTACAAAATATATAATATATTTTTTAATTTTAAGGTACTTTAACATGAAATAAATAAACACGTCCTGTTTTCTAATTTATTGTAATAGTTACAAGCTTACAAGTATGCTAATGTGTTGTGTCGTCGCAGCGTGATTGGTAAAGCATCGGCAGAATAGCAATGTTGAGTTTATTTTTGGTGATTAGGGTTCGATCCCGACTACTTCCAAAAAATTTTTATGCTATGCATTAGCTTTATTAATCACTAAATAAATTTTAATTATTCTTATTTTGCTATTATCAATAATATCTCCTTAGTTAAGTACCTTACTAAAGCTTTACAACTGACATGTACGTTATGTGTGTACAGTAAACCTTCGTTTTACCAGACTAGTTAGGGGAGGTGTGGTCCGGTAAATCGCAAAGTAGCAAAATCGGCCCACGGAAATAAACAAGATATGTAGCAGTGTGATAGCGTGGCAACGCAGCATGTTTGTTGTCATATAATCTGTGGAAGAATGGCGAGGGGTAAGGTTTGTGATGACTTGGCGGGAGTAGAAAGATAAGCATACGCCTTGTCCGCTCATGGGGATATCCAAGGGTGGAGGGCGGGGAAGAGTAAAAGGAACCAAGAGTGGGGCGGGGGAAGAGTAGAAGGAGAAAAAGGTTTGCTATCAGCTTGGCTTCATGTTACATTGCATTGGTAACATGTGACACGTGAACTTGAGCTACCATATAACAGAAATAAAAAATTTCCAGCTAAACTACTGCTGTTTGCATCATGACGCAGTATTGAATACAGTATCTATGAGATAATAATCTAGCCATCGTCCTCGAGACTCTTTCTGAAAGGGAAAGGACGGAAATGCTGAGCGTGAGAAAGGCATGTGTTGAACTAGTTTGTCCGTAGCAGATCTTATCTCTACGTCTCGCAAATTTACATCACACGAACGTCATTGAACATACATTGCCTCGTCATGCGAAGATGCAGTAGCAAGTTTCATGTGTTTCCTGTGGGCTTATGCTTGAGCTTTTAATCACATGCAACTTGAAATGCGAATTGTATTTTTTTAGAAACTTGGAGAAAGGTTTTTACAATTTTAACTTAAAAGAATGAATTGCCGAACAATAAAACAATCTCCATGTCCTGAAAACGACCACTTGGTTTCTAACTCGCATGCGACAGAAAACTCGAGCATAAGACCCTGTGCCATTTTTTTTTGTTCAACATCATATTTCAACACATAACTCTTCAACTTATCTTTTGCTTTACGAATGTCCGACTCAGTTTGTTTCTTGACACCATAATCATCACAAAACTTAGCTACCGAAACACCGGCCTCTTAACTTTTCTATTAGTTTAATTTTTTTGCTCAATGTCAAAGTTACTCTATTTCTTTTCTGTCCTGTTGCAGACGCCATTTCATAAAAAAAAAACCCACTATCTTTAATGCGCACATACATCAACTGCATAAAAAATTCAAGTGGACACAACAGTCGTTCTTGCATGGACACTTCTAAACACCGCTGAATTACTAGCTCTGCTTACCATCTTACGCGGCTATCTGTGTGCGCGCGACTGATGTCACTCGTCAAAGCACAATAACCAGGTAGATCTTCCGCTGTTGATCTTACAGTTCCGTAAAAAATTCAGGTAAACCATTCTTGCCCGGACACGGCACATATCCCGATGCGCAATTAAAAATAGCTCTGTCTACCATCTTACACTGCTATCCGTGCACGCGCCTGATGTCACTCACCAAAGCACAATAACCAGATAGGTCTTGTGCTGCATGTGACAAGTAGACCCGACATTGGAACGATTTTGTCTGGTCAGATTTTGTCCGTTAAATACGAAGTCCGCTGAATGAAGGAATGGAGGTCCGATAAAACGAGGGTTTATTGTATTTATATTTTTAATCAATACTACAAATATGCGAATACGATTTTTTAAAGAGATTTTGTACATTTAAAGGATATGTAAAGTAAAAAAAAGTACATGTTCGGATCCGAACCATCATCCCCTAAAATATATACGTGTAGCTTACTAATCTGCCACTTATCCAACTACACCACAGGAACACAGGTGATTGAGAATTTGTAGTTATTAATATATGTAATACCTCATTCAATATTGACTAAAAGTTTATTTTATAGTAGCAGCTCGGATTGTCTATAAGCAAACACACTATAATTTTTATTTTAAAAATTATATTGCTTTATTCTCCATTAATACATGAATTTATTTATTACTTAAGTAGGCAAACATATTTTATAACATTTAACGAGAGAACCTCTTGCTAATTATTACAAATATATGCAATTTACTAGCTACAAAATTGTTTGGCACAGTAATATTTATAAATGATATAAAGTTCGTCTTAAAATAGAAGTCCACCACATTACTTGTATATAAATAGTCATTAGGTTAGCCAAGGTGTAATTAAATTGCTAAATTTCAACTAGATTCTCTTAAAAACGTGTACCAAGTGGAGTTTTCTAGTGTTCAAAATATAAACCAAACTAATTATTTGCTTATATTTGATCGTACCTTGGCTAATAATTGGTAATAAAGTATATTGATACATTAACAAGAAAAACTGCAGGTAACTTTTCGAAAACGCCATATTTATTGCATGGTGTTCGTAAGTATTCGGAATCGTTCGTGTACTCTCTGCCATCTTAAGTTCGTGCTTCGTCAAGACGGAAGTAGTGCCAAACAAGCTCGTCTTGAAGCGCGCGATCTTGACGAAGTTAGTCTTATTTGTGGACTATGAAACTTGCAGTTGAAAAGTGCTGTCTTAATAAATAAGGTCATCTTGGTCAAGTCGTCTCGAGACATGACTAAGAAGACAGCCCTAAGTGTATTTTGATCTTCTTTGATTAAAGTATGTAGGCCAAAGTTAAGTAGCACGGCAAAGCCTCTCTATACCTACCCAAGTCAAATTCATGCAGTTACACACTGTGTAATCTCATTCTGAATAAAAATTGGCTTTAATTTGAAATTTAAAAAAAAATGTATAATATGGCACATAGGGAAATTTAGAAAAAAGATCTAGAAGGTTGAACCAGTGGCCCCAGACTTGAGGTCAGATAACAGCAGGAGTGGTTTTATCGTTGTTGCAAGATATGTGTGCAAATGTGACAGTTTCAACAGACATGAGTAGATTTCAAATTATATTAAAATTCACTTTTTGGATTTATACATCATTTTGCGGATTTGGTACAGTTTTAATACAATCTTTTTTAATTTTGATAAGTATAATTAACTTTTTTAATTAGCAACCGTCCAATGCATTTAGGTCCAAATAGTTGAGATTTTATTTTTTTAACATTTAAATGATCTTTTGATTTGCATGAGTTTTATATTTTGTTTTTTATAGCTTTTTAAAATTTAGTAACATTGCAAGTATTGTAAATATCAAATTAAGTAAAATAATACTAGGTATTGTTAAGTTTAAAAAGTGTTAAATTGCTATAAAATTAAAAGTATCACATGGTGGGGGAGTGCTCGCCGGGCCAATGGGAGAATTACATCAGTGCCACTGCCTTCCTGATGTGTATAGTCAATGTTACGTAGCAAATATTTAACACACTAGTCTGCCGTGCAAAAGGTTTTACAAGCAGCTCGAGATATTTCCAATTTTGCTCTTCTAGCCTGCTGCTTTACGCTTATGCTGACAACCTGAGGAAACTGCATGAAACGCTGCGCAAAAGGAGCATAACATAAAACTCACATAGACCTACTAAAATTTTCGAAAAACTAATTAATGATGATGTAATATACTTTACTAAAGTAAGTTCCCGAAGAAATTTAGAATGAATTAAGTTATGTCATAAAACAAACCTGAAATTTTTCCTTGCATCCCAGCACACACAAATTATTTCTATTGTACATTAATAATTCGTACTTGCAGTCTTGAACATGGATATAACTCCATCAACATAATGATGAACATTTTTTTAATGGTTTTCTTTTGAGAAGTAATATGCAGTCCCTTTGTACTGCTTTTTAAACCATCCTGGCTTCCTGGAAAAGCAGGATTTCTGCCTTCATATTTAAAGGCAATTTCTCTGAATACATATATTTTTTATATGATCACCGGCTTCTTACGCCTATAGTCAATAGCTGAATTATAATATTCCAAACAAAAAAATATATGCGGGTTCAATACTTACAGTTATATTTTATAAGATAATTTGTATCTGCAAGTACTATTTTCAGTAAAATTATAATAAATCAAACAGTGAATAAGATTACATAGGCCTATTTTATACATAAAGCAAGTCAAACAAGATAATATCCAAATAAAATTACTTTTAAACAATAACAATATAATACAAGTTTCGGATGACTGTTGATGCAGTCTTAGAGTTGACGAAACAACTATCAGAGTGGCAAAAATTTTTAACTACGACGCGGGTTCATTACTGAAAGTGCCATCTAGTGTGTAATTGGTGAATAACTTGATTCTCTCTATCAATATTTCTAGGCTGGCAGTCATTTTGTGACAAGAATCCAGTGGGAACACCTTTCAGGATTTTCTGCACGATTACAACTGCCTCCAAAACTTGAAAGGTTGCCCATCCAGTTGGGCAAACTTTCAGGATTTTTATAGCATGAAAACTAACATGTTTGAAGAAATTGGAAAGGTTGCCTTTCCAGTCTTTTCTCATATACACCTTCTTAGAAAAAATCCTGATGGGCTGCCCATCCAAACAGACAAACTTTCCGGACTTTTACTGCACGAAAACTAACATGTTTGAAGAATTGGAAAGGTCTATCCAGTCTTTTTTTTAAAATATGCCTTGCGAGGATTAATCCTAATGGGCTGCCTATCACACGGGCAAACTTTCAGGATTTTTAACACATGAAAATTAACAGGTTTACAGAAATTGTAAAGGTTGCCGTTCCAGTCTCTTTTCAAATACACATTGTCAGAAAAATCCTAACGGGCAGCCCGTCCAACAGGTAAGATTTCATTTGCCCCGATTATTGTACTATTAGGCCAACAGAAATGTCATCTTGTATACAAGCGATTTACAGATGTCAGTGCTGACCTCAGTAAAAGAAACGTCGTCTAAAGGGCATCATGAATAGAATGATTTAATGACTATCGATGAAGACATAAAATTGCACTGTAGGAAACTACAGGCAACATAATGGAAAACTTGCAATGTAGAGAATTATCTTTGAAAATGTTGTACAAAAGAGTTAAAGTTGCTAGATCCAATGAATTAGTAATACAGTTGAACCTCAATCCATGATGCACAGATTCGAGAATCTGATAATTTTGGATGATTTTAGAAGTGTCTTAAAGACATGCGTAAAGTACAAAATGACAGCACACATAATAAGTGACGCATGGGCTGGCAAACAAGCTCTGCAAGACGACAGTCTCCTATGTTTACCAGTTGGCTTGGAAGAAAAGAAAGGCAAATGGTGTGATTTGAAAGAATGACAATCAAGGGGGAGAAAAGGTAGTGTAAGATGTGTGGTGGGAGTGGGTGGAAGTGGGTTGTCATGGACTGCGAGGGCCGCAGCAGCCAATCTGATTGTTGTGTTGCGAAGGTTGTCCATGACTGTGAAATGAGAGGAGAGGGGAGAAGATGGGTAGCAGTGTGCACACTTGGCTAATGTTAAGTGTGAACTGTACTTTTATCTGCGGTTGCTACATCACCCCCAGCTGGCCCCCCCGCAACTTTCCATGTACTGTACCGTTAATCCTTCGGCCATTGTGACACCTCCAACACTCTTCCGGGGCTTGAAAACTCAACCCACTACCCATTCTAAGCATGTGTTTTTCGCTAAGGATAAAATAGCACCCTTTTACATGTGTCAAGTTTCTCGCAGCCATTGTGCTGTCAACTTGCCTTGCATTTTCTGCTTTAGTTTACTGATAACAATTTTTTAACTACGACTTTTTATCACAACTTTTACGGAGACTAATTACAACTATTATTAACAACCTATGCCGAATCTCAGGCACTTGATTTTTGACGTGATTTTATTATGTAGTAAACAGCTAAAGGAAGACATTGGATTTTGCTACCAAGCATGAGATCATAATTGATATAGAAGAAGGAAAAGGCAGACAGACACTTCCGCCGCCGCCTATTCGACCACTCAGCACTAACTGGAAATATTTAGATATGAAGAGGAGTCAAATTAGCTTCCTTGCTTTGTAAGAGATGCAGCGTCTGAGATAATCCATCACGGCTGACTGTAATTATTGGCGATAAAAGCTGATGTATCGTCACATCTTACTTGCAGCGTAAGGTGCACAGTATCAAGAAGCGTGAGACGCCAAGCGAAGCTAGCTGCACACTGAAGGAAATACGTCTTGTGTGTGTATGTTGTGTGATAAAAGGTGTGGCGGGAGAGGGGGGATGAATATGAGGGAAAGAGTGTGCAGGGAGAGAAAGTTTGTAAGAATAGAAGCACTGTGGTTGGTTGCACCTGAGTGGCACGTGTAAAAAATGTTAGCCAGCCAGGAGCCTACAATGTTACCACGCTTCAGCAGTAGAATAGCAGTGAACATGTTGGATATTATCTCTTGGTACACACAGATTAGCGATGTTACACTGTACTACATGTCTTCTGTTAATAAAAAGTATTACTACCATCTCCAATCCTGCTATACTCATTGCTAATAGCTGCCTTGCCTCAGTTGTCACACAATATTTGGCTCCCACTGCTGCAATCACATTACTTTTCTCATCTAACGATTATTATGCTTGAGAAGCTGGCATTAACGACATATACCATTTCACATTTAGTCGCCACTTAGTTAGGTGTAAGAATTTTTGCACGTCATAGAAAAAAAGTTTCATGTGGTAATGCACAGTGTCTTGTCAATGATAAATACTTATTACAGTGCTTCAATTGTGAAATGATTGGGCTGATTGCATAACGCAAGTAACAGTGAACTGAATAAGCATATTTTGTATCACAGTGTTTTATGCACACAATAATAAAAATATACATAAAATTACATCTATACACAGAAATTAAGCAGAATAGTAATCTAAAATAATATCATTTAGTATTGTCTCAAAGAACTCCAAAGGTATTTGCCCTGTGTACTGGACGGGAAATACTTTGTGTAACCATTCTTAATTCCATTGCTTAAAAACAAACCCAAAACCTCTTAGACAGGCACGCTAATGAATGGCTGAACACATTTAATTTTAAGGGTACTGCCTACCCCAGAGCCCTGGTAAAAGCAAGAATAGGGATTTACATGTTAAAAATGCTGAACCTATGTACATGTCACCACTGATGTGTTTATTTATCACAGCAAGTCCCACATTGTTACAGGATTTTGGAGGACATTTTTAAGTATACTGAAAGCTATGAACATTGAAGTATTTGCATTAACAAATAAAATAGTACTTGAAAACATTATCTCAAAAATGTTTTTTCTACATTTTCATTCCTGTAACAATAACCTCCTCAATGTAGAATATGCTTTTTGTCTGAAAGCAATATAATTAAAAATGACTGAGCACCGTACAATATAATTTATAATGTAGATCCTTATACTTGCTCACATCACAGCTCTCAGGTAGCCAGTGCCCTTAAGCAAATACCAGTACGTTAGTCCGCCTTTTTTATCTCACTCAATGTGCAAGAGAGAAAAACGAACACATGTATCCCTATGTGTTAACTCGCTGACCTTCAAAGATAGATCTAGTAAGGAGTTACTTCTCTTTGGGTAATGGTGATCATTAACCACCAGCTTAGGAACTATATAGTGCATCAAAACTTTTTGATGAATGGTAGGCACAAGGCCATTGGTAGAAACGTACAGTCCCCTAGGCATTTTAAGTAGTAACCCACCTCCTTTTTCTGAACCAATAAATGCTCCAAATACTACTGAATTAATTTTTTCTGATTTTCTTAGTGATGTGTTTCATTTATTAGTCTTTTTTGTCGTCCAGTTATAAGAAGTGAAAAATAAATTACCTTCCTCTTTGATTAAGTTATAGTAATATTTCAAAATTAACCTGAACTTTAAAATTTTTATTTGATACTAGGAGTGTTGTGTGTGTTATAATTTTAAAGCTATCTAAGTAAACCACCTGGGATTCAACGTGTTAGGTAATTTTTTATAAAAAAAATTTGGAAAGCTGTATACAGTGAACCCTCGATAACTCGGACCTCGATGTCCCGGACTTCAGATAACTCGGACAGAATTTTTAAAAAAATTTTAATAATTTTAAATTAATTATTTCTTGGTTAAAAGACATAAAAATTGTTTCTGCTGGATTTAAATTCATCACATTATATTTTAGAACAGTATTAAACTTTATAACGTAGTCCATCACTACTTAGCCTTTGATAATAAGTAAATATCTGGCAAGTTCTGCGTGGTAAAATGTTGCTAGCGAGGCGGGCGACACGCGAATAAAGATGCAACGCAGCAGGCCGACCTCTCACTTCTTTATCTTTCCTCTCTCTTCATCCTGCGGGCCAGGCACGCACGTGTGTGGTAAATAAACATTTCAGCATGGTGCTTGTGAAATGACGGTAACTAGGGGTTACAATGACACATAAACGGAAAATTATTTTGTTCTGGTATGTGCAGTGAATTCAGGGCTGCACAACAAATTGTTCTGGACATTAAAGAAAACATTAAAAATCATTGCTTTGCATTGCGATGTAGAAAAATTGGTGAGAGGGTTTTACGCCCCTTTCACAACGATGTTTTCAAGAGCCGATGTGGGTGGTGGAAGAGCAACACAACATCCATGCCCAAGCCGGACACGACGAGTCACGCTCACTGGTTGATGATGCTCTGTTGATAACGTAACGTTTTAAGCGTGAATCGGATTTGTTTATAAACTACTTCACGGAAAATAATAGTGTACGTGTAATGGACCATAAAATGTAAACGTCTTATGCGAGATAATCTTAAACGATTTTCATTGAGTGACGCACATGAATGGATTAACAAGACTTTGTAGTCTTAATTTTTCCATGTTTACTATACACCGACAAAATTTTTTCTTTATTTTAGAAGAAATGGTCACGTTATGAACGAGTAAATATAGAAAAAATGTACATTTGTTATATTCTACACCAAAAAAATTTAGAAGGTAATTTTTTTGAAAACCCCTTATAATGGCTGCACTTCATTTTTTGGGCTTAATATTTGGTCAAAAATATGCGGCGATTACGAGAGTAAATACAGTAACTCTGTAAAACATGATTAAAATTTTATTGCTTTATAATATGACAAACTGTGTAAGAATAAAGCTGTAAATTATGTGTTCTATCATGCAATTTACATACATAAAATTGAATTTTAATATTAATAATGTTAAAATGTGTTCACATATGTACAGTGACCCAGAAGGATTGTTAATTACAGTACCATTTTTATTCATGTATACAAGGAAAATTATTTTTGTAACTTTGTAGGAAGGTAGAGTAACTATCAGGCTAGCAGCTGGCTGCTGCCCCTACGCTGTGACATACGGACGTAAGGTATTTTTCAATGTAAACATCTTATGTGAGATGCGTGTGGTCACGTGCGGCGTTTGTATTGCATGAGACTGTACCAGTTGACCTTGATACTTCCGCTCGCAACCTCCCTAGCTTATCTCCAACAATCATTTCTTATCTCTCTCACATGTGCACGCACATTGACTGTCGCCAGCCAGACGAAAACTTTTACGTGATAGGAGGGTGCCTTGGTGCCAGTTTCTAGCACAGAGATAAAAAAAGGATCAGCCAGAAGTAGCAGCATAAAAAAATGAATAAAGATCTGACTGCCCACATTCTTTGACATTCTTTCATAGTCCTCCAAGTTAGCGTTAATTTTCCCACTGCATGGCGGCCCTCACGTAACTTGATACGATAGTTACGTACAAAACAGTATTTATTGCAGCCTCTTTTGCTTATAGAAATGATAGCGTAATAATTTCTTCGCGTTTCTTGTGATTAATGACTGATTACCCCACCTCTCCGGACACCCCTCGATAACACGGACAAATCGTAACTCGGACAGCTTCTTCCCAGTTTTAGTCCGAGATATCGAGGGCTCACTGTACATTACATTTTTTAAGATCAACAACATTCAATTATGTTATTTAATTTCAGGTTCCCTCCTGGGCCTCTGAATGTCAGGGGCCCCTGTGCTCCGTTTAAATATCACTACCTGCTATCTGCACATACACAGCAGAGTGGACGTACAGATCAAGTAAAAACCGGTCTTCACTTACATTAATAGTTGAACAACGTTATGCACTAAAAAACCAAGTGCTATTGTGATGCAAATGAGACATCTAGGTTCCAAGTTAAACCTTAGCATTTAATTACAGTTATACATACGGGGTTGCTACATAACATCATGATATAATTTCCCTGATATTTAAAGGTTTTTAGACAAAAATAACAATTTCAATCTTTTTGACCTATTACACCACAACAATTTAAATTTAAAAAGTAAAAAAAAAATTGCTACACTAGTTATAAAACTAATTCTTAACTGATATTCACTGAAACCCCAAAGTGATTTATCAGAAGTTGAAATAGCTATGTTCACCATTCCAAATTTTTTATTAAGAGAGTCACATTATATTATTTTATTAAATATTGAAAAAAAATTAAGAATTAATTTTTAAATTAATTAAATTACAGCAATTTCAGGACTTAATATAAAAGTAAAATCACTTGACTGATAGTTTGTGTTACACATTTGAATTTCATGGCACCAGAAGCAATATCTCTGACTTTTCCAGACTTTCACAGACTACTTTCAAATGCCAAGACTTTTTCAGATTTTCCTTGTTTTTCAGGCCAGTAGCAACCCTTATACAGTAAACTCTCACAAATCCGGGGGTCTCGGGGATTTGTGACCTTCGGATTTCTGAAAACCACGGATTTTTGAAATACTGTACTTTCCATAACAAAAATCTGCAAAAAAAAAAAAAAAAAACGTTTCATATACTGTAAGTCCCCGATTTACGTCGTCCTGATAAACGTCGTGGTTTTTAGGAACGTATCCCCCAACGTAAATTGAGGACTTACAGGTATAAGCCATTAGCCAACGCTGTTTGAAATAAAATAATTTATAAAAACGGCACCTCAAACACGTTTGGCTATACTGGCCGGCCGGCTCTGGGCACGGGCAGCCGGCTGCGAGCCGTCAAGTCGTAAACAACTTGTCATTGTCACAGAGCGGCAGAAACAGCGATTACTATTTCCTTCTCCGCCCGTGTGCCGGCGAAGCAAACTACAGTGCACATAGCAAGACCTTAAATTTTACTTACCGCAATCATTGATTATT